>JBBPJT010000012.1:0-114810 GCA_038088895.1 Xerocomus potaroensis | reverse complement strand
GGGGGATGATCTGGTCCCCATTTTTTGACATCTCATGATTGTCTATTAGATTGTGAGCACAATAGCTTCCAACTTGTACCTAAATTTTGTTCCTCAGCTAGACTAGATACAAAAGCATCTCTGGTAAATTTTTCAAGCTTGTAAAGTACGAGGAATGTAGTGTTTTAAGTGCATTTTCAGAATTTGCACCCAAGGTACCAGTTGCACTTTAGGTGATATGATAGTACCCCTCGAAGCAATGGGAATCAGACTCGCTTAAAGGTGGGGTTACCGAGTTCTTTTTACCAATGATCTGCAAGTTCGGCGCACAGACGCACTTCATCATGTTCAACACTGACCACGCACTCCTCACGGACAAATTTCGTATGCTATCGGCCAATTGGCTGTAAATGAATTTTGCCACAAAGTCGCTTTCCGCGCCATGTCCGAAAAAACTCTTAGGAACCTTTCTGCAATATCCAAATTCTCTATTCAGTTGGGCAGCGGAATCATCACCTGGTCCGCCACTGCAGTCCTTAACCATGCCGGCCTTTCCCTTCCCTCTCTCGGCTAAGCTAACAATAAGTCGTTCGTAGCCTGCCGACACACTGCCAAGCCAGACTAACAAGGGGCATGGTCCGACCGGTTCCATGACATATAGTCTCACTGTCTTGACACGGCAAGTAGTCCGTGGGCTGTTTGTTGGATTGGGACCGAGGATGGTCATGACTGCAGGACTGGTATCTGGGTAGTTTGTCCTGTGTGCAAGCCTCAAGCGAGGTATCAAGCAATTCCTTTGCCTCAGGAAAAAATCACACATTTACCTCTCGGCCCTTGGTGCTCCTCCGGGAGTAGAGACTCCAAAAGAAAAGAGGACTGGGCTCTAATCTTTTGGCATTCGAATGGAAAGTATGCTACGCTCGTGTAATTGGGAGCATACGTACAAGGTGGAGTTTCGCACAGTTCTTTTAGTTATCCACACTTTTGCCTAGAACATCCGCAAGTCGAGCCTTGATTCCGGTTTGCTCCAACGCCTCGTCACTTGTAAGATCCCATTCCAAAAACCGTCGTGCGACTTCCTCGGCATCCTGAAGGTCCATTCTTTCCTCGTCGGACAGGTTTTCCTCGAGCAGCTTACCAAGCTCATGTTCAGCTAGCAGTCCACTTGACCGGGAGCGAGAAACGTATTGGCGAGTAAATGCGGCCATCCCAAAACATATCACATACCTAACATACTCGGCCCTGTCCGCGACGCGACGCGGGAGCCCGAACATTGCTGCACATTGCGCAGCATGGGAAGAAAGTGAGAGACCTGGCATAACGCTACTACCACGTCAAACGCATCAACTTGCTCTGTGCGGGTCAGCATTTACCGGTACAAATACATAATCTTCTCGCCAGGTCCTGGTGCGCGGGAAACACTGCTTTCTCGATGAGAGTCCGTGTGTTCGGCGTCAAGCACTTCGCCAGTGCTGGATGCAAAGAGAACCTTCATATGGATGAAAGAGATAGGAACCTTGTGTGGGTCAAGCAGATCCTTCCGAAAGACATCGTGGAAGTGGGATGCGACAAGTACTTTGGGGCAATCTCTGCCACGGTTAAGAAGATGGTTCAAGACACCACAAAATAGGCCAGCCCCATCTGTCTGCACTTGTCAGTGACATGGTTGTCACATTTTCGGGGGCAAACCTGTTGCGACCGTCCCTTTCCCAAATTCATCTAGTAAGATTAGGGACCTAGAAGTGCAGTTTCGTAAAGCGAACGATACTTGGTTGAGATCTATCATGAACGCAGATTGAACCTTGAGAAGAGAAAATGATGAGCGGGTGCAGCTTATGAGTTGAGAAATTACTTTTGACACAGATTCTCTGGTCTGGATCCGCGTAAATACTACGAAAAGTGAGCATTCCGCCAACGACCACGATTTATCCAACCAACTTTTATCGACTAGTCCTACCGTAGCACGCTCTGCAGGGACAAAGCTGCAGGAGGTTGATAGAGAAGCAAGGACAAGTGGATGTTTTGTGGCTTACCTCCCGATCTATGAAGTATTTGTTGGCCAGGTGAGGACCCAATTTATGTCATGGGTCGCGGTACTCTTGTACGCACCTGAGCCATATACTGAATCAACGCAACCTGTGGGCAGTGGCAGAATTAAGTCAATGGCTATAGGCACCATTTCTGCTGACCTGTTTTAAATAGACACTCTGCAAGAGGATAACGATTTCGAACGAGCCGCAGGAGGGAACCTACTTTTCCACAAGCATTTGCTCCAGTGCAGAGGACTACACTATTCCTTGCAGCTTCAGCACCCGTCTCCGAACCATTGTCGTCGCCAAAACACGCGCCAAACCCTACTCCACCGATGAGACGTGCATCGTTAGGGACAAAGGTGTCCAAGATCTGCTCCTGGAGAGGATGTCTGGTGCAGCAGCCTCAGTGATTATAACCTAGATACCCGACAAGGCATACCTTCCTTGCACGATATCTATGACCGGATCTTCTACCATTTCGGGACGTCGATAGTCAAACGCTCTCGCTGCTTCTGCAAAAGAGAGCAAGCAGTCGAGTTCTGCGCAAACACCGGATGCATTTTCCATAGCTAGCCCACATTGAAGAACTTTGTCCATCAATTCTTGGACAATCTCGATTTCCCGATCTACGCAATTAACCAGGAGGCTTGTAGTAGAGGAAATGGTTCATACCAACTATTGCTGGGTGTAAATCTCCAATGTGGTTGTCCATATCTATGACAAGCCGTCAGAATGACCTTGAAACATTCTACGGTTCCATACCTTGCATCTCCTTCGATTTAAAATAGACATGGGACCTGGGGATCCCCATGACCGACGATGAAGAAGACATGGTTTCCAAGACTCACTCTGAGGAGAACTAGAAGAACAGGTGGATTAATAACTTTGGACAAGAAATCACAACCGCATTCACTTGGAAACTCCATCCGTCCAATACTTTAATCCCTGTCTCGGTTTCCCATTCCTCACGCATTGGTACAGTGATGAGGAATCCTTTCAGAAGAACGATCAGTCACATTAACCGCATGACGAGCGTCAAGTACATATACCAAGTTGAGGAAAATAGACAACATTCAGAGATTCTGCGTAATTCAGGGGAACGGTTTGGGATATTTGTTCGGCTACTTTTGACTGCTTTCCTTCAATATTTGCTGTCAGACGTGGGGAGTGACATCAACTGACCAGGACGGAGTCAATCCCTCGGTATACGTGTTTTCGCTTGTCAAGTTCTTCGTCGACGTGTGGCCGGATGCAGACCCGAGCGATTTCGGCCGACTCTTCCCAGTCGATCTGTTGACGTCAAGGGGTCAACGCTGTGGTTCAACAGGATAATGTATCTAACAGTATCATTGACAAGATTTCCGATTTCCTTGAAGGAGGTTATGTCTAGGACCTTCATCAACTATGTTTTCGGCTCAGAAGTGGCAAGAAATGCAAACCACGAAACGTTCACCTTTACAACAACATCAACATGTTTGCTATGATGCAACTCCAGCACGGTGTTGTGAATCATTGCAGCGTGATAAGTGAACTAGGAGCAGTTCAGAAGCCATCGAAATCTGTGATGAGAGGAACCAACCTTCACCAACGCTTGCCAGTCAAAAACAGAGCCTTTTCCGGATCTCAACAGTCCCAATGTCCTGGGCATATTTGCAACGCCTTTCAGGTGACTTTGTAACGCACCGACCATTGGTAGATTCTCGGCTGACAAGAAGCATTCTACTGCGTCATGTCTCGTCTTGAGTACCTGCAGCGATAATGAAGGTCGTGTGAACCACGTGCGAAGCAACGAGCGACCCAAAGCGGTCCGAGTGGTATTTAGTATGCCTGAGGCAACAGTAGATAAGCGGTAGAGCAGTGACAAGAAGTAACGGCGCACCAAATAATGACAGCCCTTCTTTAGTTTGATCGGAGTGAATGGTTGCGTGATTTTCGCTCTCGAATATCTGCAACGAGCTGTCACCAGAGAGGGTCGGCTATGTCAACATACAATCAACTGCAAAAGCTCACCAAAGTGTTTCCGCGCCGACATGCATCACCTGGTCGCTGCCAAAAGCTGAGCGACGCAGAAAGTATGAAATAATAGCATACAGTGCTAGAGCCTCGATGTTGCAGATGTTTAATTCCGCCATTTCTTCAACATCACTCAGCCCTCCCGTTGCTCGTTCGCGCGTAAGAAAGTCGAGAAGCGCCCCTACTGAAGATATCTGCGTGCAACGTCATTCTTGAGCTACGAGGTTTGTTTTGTCGCTCACACAAAGAGGTGCTGAATCTACCGAAGCAAAATTTGCCAGACGTATAGTAGCGTTCCATCGTTCTACCATGGGATCTCCGGTGACTTCTCTTCTTTTAGCCATAAAATCGTATGCATTCCTCATTCCGCTGGCTGAAGAAATGTCAGATGTAACTTCGCGGTTCGAATCCAAGTCAGCGTCCAGTCGTGAGAGCATGTTTAATGATAATAACTTGTTCCAACCCTTGGTAGGAACAAATTCTTTGGCAGGCCTTATCTGGGTAACTCCACCAGACACTTCCGCTACACAGATCAGAGACTGAATGTCATTATATGCGTCGTGAATGGACAGACTTGCCATGGTTTTGTAATACAGAGATGAAGGAATCATCCGCCTTTGAGCTGGTGAGTATAAAACCTGGGTCCGAATGTTCCAGGACTATGACGATTCAAGCATTCGGCTCGGAGAAGTCAATTCCAGTACACCAACCCATTTTTGTTAAATCATAGTGGGCTCCTTCTCGAGAATCTTCCAGCACAAAGATAACGCATTTGACGGGATCATAGTATGCGCACCCGACCCGGCCGCTGAAACTGTTAGGTGGTGCAACACGATCAAATACAGCGAACATACTGTTGACAGAATATGCTCAAACAAGTCTATAAAGTGATCATATACAGGATGTAGTGGTGGTTGGATTGCGACGCTACCTTCATTGGCTCGGAGGAATCCGAGTTTGCCAGGCCGTGCTCGTCCGAGGGGTTGTCCCACCTGACACGTTTAGTATTCACCGCAACTTCAGGAATGTAGCCTCCCTGATTTTCTTCATTCGGAGTTTCATGGTCTGGCGTAGTCCGTGGACGCTTGAGGCCAGATCTGCGCGGCATTCTGATGGCAAGCAACGAACAAAACGCGAACTCAAAGACATGCAACGATAGGGGAACACGTGATCGCGAACTGGTCACGCGGACAGTAGATAATCATCATCATATCGGGGAGCGAGCTATATGACAACAATATGAGTTTACTTCTTTATCCGCAAGAGCTCCTTTGTGTCCTCCCCAGTGACTATCAAACGATCAGTCAGAAATACGGCATGGTCCTAGGTCAAAGCATACCATTTAATAGCAAACTTTGAGCATCAAGCATGACACGGTTCCCGGACGCAGCAAGAATGTTGGCAATGTCACGAGCAGCCTCTAGCCGCCGAAGCTCAAGGAAGCCTTTGTTTGCCCGCATTGCTTCACCAATGAGTTCTGCACTGCGTGCTTCACCTTGCGCACGCACAATGATAGACTGTCAAAATCAGTAAGGAAGGAGCGATGACAGACGGAGCAAAAACTCACTTGTTTTTCTTGTATGGCTTGGTCGACTAAGAACGCTGCCCGGAGTGCGGTTTGTTGCGCAACCTTGAAAGACGAAGATCAGTCATGACCTCTGACAATTACCAAAGGAAGCATACCTGTTTTGCTTCAACAGCGTGTGTAAATTCAGGGGAGAACGCGACATGCGTAATGGAAACGTCATCCAGCACAAGATTAAATCGTAGAGCTCGGGTGGTGAGATTCTCCCGGATCAAACGGGAGACCTGACACAAGCTATCAGACCTTCCACAAAGGTTTCCGCGGGCCACGAACCATTTCACGTTGAGTAATGAGTTGGCTAGCGTTGAATTGAGCGACTACGCTTTTGAGGACTTCGTTGACAATGGAAGGTAGAACGCGCTCATCGTAGTCTTTCCCAAGCTCACGATAAATGCTGGGTAGCGCGGATATAGATGGTCTTGACAGCACTCTGCAAGTGATATTGACCATTTGTAAATCTGACGTGCCCTCAGATTAATGATCATTACCAAGACGAGACACGGACCTTTTGTCCCAGTCAGACTCGCGACACTCCGGGGCTTTGCACGGATATCGAAAATGATTGGTGTCTCGAACCAAGGGAGCTGCAACAATGAATAGTCATAACGTGCGAATAGCATGGTGTACACACCATGAGATGTGTTCCTTCATTATAAACTTCATCTTTTACGCCATTCAGACTGAACAAAATTGTTGAGCGGATAGTTTTCGGTTTAGTTTGTCATTCTCACCGCGTATACTTGATAGCACGATGTCCACCATCGACTTTAAGAAATACCCGCATGATTCTTCGAGTAATGGAGGAAAAGGAGACGACGCACCGTTGAACAGGCTGGCATTGAGAAGTAACCCACCGCCAATAAGCGCAGCGAGTAAACCTCCACCGGCAAGGAACCGACCAGGAGAACCGCCACCCCCTTGACTTCCCGCTCGTTGCACCTGTTGCGCAAACCTTCGAAATGCCTCTTGGCTGTTCATGAGAGGATGGACGGCTGGCCACACACCGTATTCTGGATGTCACGTGATTTCAACGCTTATTTTCCTGTCCCTCTTATCTTGCCGTATCTCTCATAAAAATGTCGACGATCGTTCAAAATGAAGTAGCAAGCAACGTGGTTTGTTTTCCTTTGTACATTCAGCTCAAGTTCCAGGTAACCTTTGTCCCCGTAGCTTGGCTGGATATCGATTTCGTGCTGGTAAGATCTCAGTGACGTTGGTGGCTCTTACACACAACTCCAGCCGTCTTTCAGGGTTATTGTATACTCTCCTCAAATCATAGAAAACTATCAACTGCAAAGTGGAGAAGGGTTATCCATTTCCTTTGTCTACATATGGCTGCTGGGTGATCTATGCAACCTGTGTGCTGCTGCTCTGGGCCGCCTACTTCCGACGATGATCATTTTAGCTGTCTATGTCAGTACTTCTGGATATGGTACTTCGTGCTACTGACCTAACTTATTCTGGGAAGTATACGCTCTGTGATTCCACGTTGCTTTTTCAGGTATATTACTATCGACGGAAGCATCGGTTGGGAAGAATTTTCCTTCCAACGAATGAGGAGGCTTCAACTGAGCAGGGTTGTCTGCTTGGTGATAACGCCATAGTTCAAGGATCTGAGGCCCGCGCAGGCCCTGTGATATGGGTGTTTATGCAGTACGCTGCGGCCGTGGTATTCGTCACGGCTACTGGGGTTGCTGCATATCTTATGAACGGACAAATACATCACGAGGACTTATCTGATCTTCCGCAGAACATCCCACTCGAGTGGAGGGTTCAGGTGGTCGGATGGATAAGTGCCTCACTATATAGTAGGTGCGAAATTGACACGAGTGTGAATGGAGCTAACTGCATTCGAGTTGGTGCTCGGGTACCCCAAATTCGTGAGTGAGGAGTCAGAAAAGAGACAGCCGTTTGACAGCTTGCAGTTAAAAACTTGACGACCGGATGCAAAGGGCTTGCGCCCGGCCTGTTCTTCTTTGCGATCCTCGGGAATGCAACATATGGATTATCAATTGTGGCGGTATCAATGGAACGAGTGTACCTGATAAGGAATGCAAGCTGGCTTGCTGGTATGGTTCGTGTGTGGATGAAACAAGATGTGCTCATAGCGTGATGTTACAGGAAGCGTGCTGACGATCTTTCTTGATGTGATTGTACGTGGAGAGATGGACACGGCTTGTGGGTGTGGAACTAAGTTGTATCGACAGGTACTTTGTCAGATCTTCTATTACGAGTTCGTGTCTCGCGAAGGGGGCCTGGATAGAAATGGACTATGAGGGGAGGGGGAGTGTGTGGGAAGAGATGCCTCGTTGTTGGACCTCGTGTTCGAGATGTTGTTTTGCCGCTACACGTTGCTGCCCAAATCGCCTCCTGGGAAAAGCCATCGCGACATGCGCCTGACCTCGTGCTCATCGTCGAGCAGCAGGTCCCATTTTCCGCAGCTACATACATTCTTATCCACGTCATGGTCTTCATATTCATATCCATCTCTCGATTCTCCAGCTATTCCTCCTCTCATGTCAGGTTTGTCTCCTCCTTTCCCTTGTCTTGTCTCCTCCATTCATACTCCATCCGTAGTCCCCGTCTGATTCTTCGGTTTGACAGCCGCACTCCACGCCCTACAACAACCCGATTATTTAAATAACCCCGTGCCATCTTGTTTTTAATGCTCTCCGCTCGATTATCCTCCTATACCCCCACCATGCAATCTCGTTTTACTCGCGATGACACTGCACTCCCTCCCCATCGCCATGACTCAAAGCTCTCCGGCGTCTCTACTTTCCCATCTCCCCCCTCCAGTGCAGCCCCATCTACCTCCAGTTCCCCTCCTCCTCCTTACGAAGACATCCACTTCGCCTCCAAACCCGTCTTCGTGTCTCCTTTCTCTGGCTCGTTCGAACCTTCTGCTCCCGTCCGTCAGGACTCTCTGAACACTTCATCGTCCCGTTCGAATCCCATAGGCAGCCTTGCAATGTCGCGCAACTCCCAAGCATCGATTTCAAATCTCAGGGAAGCACTCAACTTGTTGGACACTCAGATGGCTTCCTTGCTCCATCAACGTCAAGAAATCGAGTCGCATCTCGAACAGGTCGTCCGTTCGCAATCTCCCATCTACCGTCTCCCCGAAGAAATTCTCTCCTCCATTTTCGTCATTGGTGTTTGCCAATCCGGCGATCAAGATTCATTGCTAGTGTCCAGTCTAATGCTCGTCTGTCGCTACTGGAGAGACGTGGTGATCAACTCCCCAGAGCTATGGTCAACCATTTGCATCAGTCCTCACGATTCTCTTCAGAAGGCCCGCCGCAAGTTGGCTCGCTCAAAGTCTGTCCCTCTCGACATCACTGTCAACTTTAGCCCTCGGACAGAAACTTCTAGAGGTGTAATGGAAGACATCATCCACGCAATGGATCTCCTCCGTCCTTCCTTGTGGCGTGCAAGGTCCTTCCGTCTCAGCGTACCCAATCGACCCCAGGCGCATGCCGCGCTTGTGCGCTGTAAAGAAGATGCGCCCCTATTGGAGACGTTGTCGATATGCATCTTCCATTCCATGCAGGAAGACCATTATTCATCACCCTGTCTCCCACTTTTCAATGGTCGCACTCCGCGTCTCCGATCGTGTTCGTTCACCTCATTCAACTTTGGCTGGGACAAGCAGATCGCATCCGGATTGCGAGTCTTGCAACTGGGTGGATACTGGAACGGGTTCTCCCCTTCTGTCGACAAACTTCTTGACATGCTCCGTGGCTGCCCACACCTTGAAGAGCTTGCTCTTCGCAACATGTCAGATGCGGATCCGGAGGCTTCCATACATTCGGAGCCGGAGCTCTTATCTAACAAGTTTGTGAAGCTACCTCGGCTCACCAAAGCTTCTTTCTATTATTCTGGGAACTTGCGTGTTCGGATGCTTTTGAGCCAGATATCATTTCCCGCGCTAGAATCACTTGAGTTTTGTTATCTCGACAACTTGACACCCATCCTCGAGTACCTCAGACAGCAATCCCTCACATCACTTCCTCTCCGTCATTTGCGCATCGAATCCAGCTTTTTCAACGAATCCAAGTTTGTCACCTTGTTGAAGCGATTGATGTCACTCACGACGCTCGAGCTAATTGACATTGAGGATGTGTCGAGTTTTCTCCTTAAAGTAGGCTCTTGTTATATGTTGAACTGGATCCCCACTAACTAAGCAATCGATGTAGATCTTATCCACACCGCCCGCTTCACATCCTTGGGTGTGTCCTAAATTGGAGCGCATGAGCCTTGATGGGTGTACAAGCGTGGAATGGGACTCGCTACGAAGTTTGGTTGAATCTCGCCTCTCCGGCAAACCTGCGCAACTGTTTTCTGCTTCTGCGACAGCACTTCGTACCATAACAAGCGCGTCAGCTTCAGCGCATATTCATGCTCTTAGTGCAGGACGTTGTAGTCTGATCCCTGCTCCGCGTCGCTTGACATCGATTGATGTGACGCATTGCCACCAGATCAACAAGGAGATGATTCAATGGCTCAGGATGTATGTTCGGGATGTTTACTGCGACGCGTCCAAGGGCATTTGGGGTGTCGCTCCGTGATGACTTTGTAATGACCAGACCTATTTCTCGCACCTTTCGCTGATTCAAGCCTGTAGCGGTTACATACTTAGACACGATGGAGGGTTCTTGTGTACAGTATTCCCTCAGATACCGGCTTTAAAAGAAATGATACGCATTCTGGCACTTGCGGATGTCTCGATCTTATTGTTCGTATGTATTGATTGGTATTCTCAATATGAAGGTGAAGGTAACGGTGAAGGTAACACTCGTCTGGGGTAACTAGCGATATCCCTTACTCACTTATTGAGGTAAGCCAGCATTGACTTGCGCCAGTCCTCCTCTCTTCTGTGAGCCTTGGAAAATCCCCGTCTTCCTTTCCCAACTTCCGCCTTCTTTTTGCGCAGTTCCTCTGCAGATCTGATATGAGCAGCCAGTGCAGCCGCACCATGGGTAACGCGCTTTTTGGATTGCTTGTAAGGACCTTCAGTTTTCGCTTTCAGACCGATGCCCAAGCGATCCGCCTTTAAAATGGTTGGCAGGGGGGTCAGTAATGACCTTTGCATGTGAGATGCAGATGCTTCCCCAGTGGGCTGTGTTTGCACCAATGGCGGGGTGAGATCCGAGTCCTCCATCGTGTCCTCAGGTACCTCCGAATCTGACAGCGTGAGGTCAATCACCTCTCGTGTCGTCTGTATATCCATGACGGAGGGCAGCGCGAGCTTATCGATGTCTTCTTCGGAATGGGCAGTCGCCCGTACAACATGTGCGCCAAGTCCTTCACCTTCGTTCCACCCGCTCCGCTGTAACATTCCAAACCCCTTATTAGACGGGCCGATATGCAGCCAGACGGGGGGCTTGAAGCGCCCCTCTGAAGGCAATGGCGGGGGATCCCGCGCGAGTAAGTCTGCCAGCGACGGCGCTGGCGAGTTCGGCGTGGTCGACGGTTCAGAGCGCAGCGCCTTGCTGATGAACCAGTCGTTTTCCATCGTCCTCGCTCGGCAGGGTCGAACATCGTGGGGGGCTGTACTGGGCGCACTCAAGGACCCAAGTGGAGGCGGGTGCTCGCGCGAGACGGAGGAGACGGTCAGAGAGCGGTACCATGCCGCAGTCGGCGATGAAGTTGGGTTTTCCGGGGCAGGTAGAGGGGATGCATGTGACGGACTCCCCCACTCGTCAGAGGAGATGGTTGCCGGAACAAAAGTGGGGGGTGCACGGATGCGACGCTGCGCGGAAAACGAAGACTCTGTTTGCCATGGATCAAGTTCGTCATTGGTTCGTTGGCCAGTCTCGTATTCGAGCTTGTCACGATCCACAGGATCGTAGTGGGAGCGGATGATGTGCGTGACAGTGGCCATTTGTTCCTTAGCAAGCACTTGCTAGAAAGGCATGACAAATCAATGTAAGCGCAACATGATTTATCAATAAAGTGTGTATAATTCTTTCTCGCCTCAATGGATGAAACGGCAAGATGGCCGAGTGGTCTAAGGCGTGTGACTCGAGCTCGTAAAGCTTGCCTGCCTGCTACGGGCGGGTTTTACGAGTTCTCATCTCCCTCTTGTCAAAACTTTTTCGAGGCTGGTAACTTTTGTATATTATGTAATAGAAACCATGTGATGTGAAAACCGGGTTGGCCTGCCACCCGGCACGTTGCCAGTGGCTGACGACCACTGGTTGCTGGCTATTTCTTAAATCCCTATCGCGTGCCTTCGGTACCGGTTGCGGATTTGATTTATGTAATCATGGTGACTTGTGAAGCCGACGGGTTGGGCACCGGGCCTAGGAACCCGGCCAGTCAAGGTCGTGACACACGACGCTCCGATACAGCATTGGGTAGATATCCGATAATGTCAAAAGTGGAGTGGCTGATCTGCATGAATTAGTCCACCAGGATCGAGTGCGAGTGCGATGGGCTATGGCCACACGCCCAACAATCTCTATCACGAGAAAACAATAGTTATGTTATCGGGTGGGGTGTAGGCAAATTTAAGGGAGAAGTTTGACAGAATGTCTTCTTATATGGTTAAATGGCCACCCAATATCAAGTGTGATTTTTTATTAACAACCCAATGATACGAGACCTGTTATATGCCAAGGGTATTGTGCGATTATTTGAAATGGTATATACGGGGGTAGAATTAAGCATTGCTGATTGGGACATTACCAGAACCATCATAAGAGAATCCTATACAACATGTCAGGCTTGTCGAGTGGGATTGCTTGAAAACAAGTACCAGCAAATTGAGCTTGAACGGTTGAGGACAATTGTGACCCATCAACATAGCTATCAATAGGTGCTTCCGTCGTGAAGACAGTATCAAAGTTTGAGACATCCTGGGCAAGAGAACAAAGTAAAATGTGTCTCTCGATCTAGTGTGTAACGTCGTAAAATGACTTACGACAGGACTGGAAACACTCGGTTTAAAAGGTGGTTGTATCTTCTTTTGCAAAAGCTTCCTGAAATCAATATGCTTCTCGAAGAAGGGGTGCTTCTTGATCTCCTCAGCGCCGTTTACGCCGAGACGCCGTGTCGGGTCCCGATCAAGAAGACTCGTCAAAATGCGTCTGGCTTCCGAACCGATCTCGGGACCGAACACCAACGGATCAGTGAGAATCTTTTGATACATTTTGTCGGTAATCTCTGAGTCATTTTGACCAATTTAGCTCCAGTTCACGAACAGCTTGACATTCTGCGCACCATCGTAGAAAGGAGGAAGTCCCGAAAGCATTTCGTAGAGCAGTACCCCAAGGGTCCACCAATCGATCACTTTATCTACGAGAAATGTTATGGGGTGGGGAGGGGCAAATATTAGGACATCTCAACTGTATCCTTGACCATTGAGAATCTCGGGTGCAAGGTATTCAGGAGTGCCGCAAAAAGTGTTAGTTGTGTCCGAGTCTTTCATGTTAAGCTTACAGAGGCCAAAGTCGCAGAGAGCGATATGGCCGGTATAGTCTAGAAGAATATTCTCTGGTTTCAAATCGCTGCAAGGGGTCAGTAAATAACATCTAAAGAGCGGATAGGCTGACGTGCCGGTATACGACATCTAGTTCGTGGAGATGTTCGAGGGCGAGGAGTAGCTCGGCGCTGTAGAAACGGGACCGTTCTTCGTTGAAACGTTGTTCACGCTGTAGGTGATGGAACAACTCTCCGCCATTGACAAAACTGAATGGGGATGAATTTGTACATCAAAATGAGGAGTGAAATTGTACTCACGCGAGAACCAAATACAGTTTCTGTTCCGACTGGAAGCTAAACTTGAGGGGAACAATGAAGGGGTTGTTGATGCGGGCAAGAACGAGGCGTTCGGCGAGGGTGTGTGTTATTTCTTTTCTGTCGACGATATGGGCCTTTCTGATCGTTTTCAAGGCATATATACGCATGGTATCACGTTTCCTGACTTGCATGACCTGGGGGAAGTGGTATGTTGGGCTTAGGATAGGCGGAAGGAAGAGAAGCTCACCTTTCCAAAGCTTCCTTTTCCGATGACCGTGATAAGCTCGAAATCGTCGATGGACAAGGAATGGCCCTGAAAAGTGATCAGATGCGAGGGGACGGTACGAAATTACGGGCGTACAGAGCTTGGCTGGTAGGCGACGCCGATTTGAATTTTTCCGGTGCCGCCAGTGAGATCATACCACTGATCATGGCCGACATTACCGACATTATCAAAGTCTGGAGTAAATTTGATGCCACCCATGAAGAGGTCGTTACCCATATCATCAGCTAAACCGTCATTTGCTACTTTCGGTTTCTCCGCACGAAGGTAGCATTGAATAGAAATCTCGGATGTGCGGGAGACGTCACTAGAGGAGAAGTGAACAGGGGGAGTAGGGAGGGAGGGAGGGAGGATGCATACAACTGGGCCTGATACATGTAAAGAGGTTTCTCGAGGTCACCACCCAAAGGGGTGATCAAGACCTGGTTCACGTCGAACTCCATGACGAGATAGGGAAGCCACCAGCACTGGGAGCGTTGTATGCTGTCCTTAGCGCTGTGGCGTTTTGCAAGACGCTTCTGCATGACACTGGATGGAGAGACGGAAGCGGCGACTTTTGCCTGTTGTGTGGAAAGGGCAGCTTGTACAGCAGGGGGAAGCGGTGTTGCCGGGGGGAGTGCGAGGCCTTCCGCCCAAAGGACGCGGATGGTCAAGAGACCGGTACGCGAGGTCGGCTTTCCGTCTGGGTTTGAGGGTGTTGGTGTGGTTGAGCGTGGGGGTTCATCCGTGCCAGCTGAGAGTGTCGCAGTCGATGTCTTTTTCGTCAGCTTTCCGAGGCCTTTGAGCATGATGACTCGATGATGACTCGAGCAGAGCAGACAGAGAGAGAATGTTGAGTCACGTGGTGTCCTGTCCTGTCTACCTGTCTACTCTTCCGTTGGGATTACGTCCGTCGAATGACCAACCGGAATGAATCCCCCCGGCAGTGGACAGGTATAAAACCGACCTGTGAGTGGAAGAACTACGCCATGCAGTGAGCGCGATCATGTTTGCCAGTTCTGTCCCACTACCCGGCAGAGACACTCTCCCACCCGTCGCATTCTCGCAGCTCTTTCGGTAACGTCCACGCTCTCTTTCCATATCCATATCTCATCCCCCTTCCTCAGTTATTCAACCCCTTTCGAACGCTTCATTAATGTCATCGGTCTCGTGGCCGCTGCTGCTGCTGGTGCAGCCCAGGTACGCCTTCCCATCACTGCCCCCTTCTCCCTCTCACCCCCCTTACAGCCTCTCATGAGTCTTCTCTTTGGGGACCTCACCGAAGCTTTCGTCTCTTTTGGCACCGCACAGAACAATTATTTCCAGAACGCCAACAATACGACCCTTCAGGATTTACAGTCAGCTGCCGCAAAATTTCGCCACAACGCGAATCTCGATGCTCTATACCTCGTCATCATCGGTACCCCGTCCTTTTACCCCCTATCCTTTGACTCATCCTCTTTCAGGCATCGCCATGTTCGTCTGCACGTTCATATACATGTCCATCTGGGTATACACTGGGGAAGTAAATGCTAAACGCATTCGTGAGAACTACCTTCAAGCTGTCCTCCGTCAAGACGTTGCCTACTTCGATTCCGTAGGCGCAGGCGAGGTCACAACCCGCATCCAGACCGATACCCGTATATCCCTCTTCCTTCTCCCTTTTTCTCTCATCGCAATCTTCCCACAGATCTTGTACAGCAAGGGATATCTGAAAAAGTCGCACTCTCCGTCAACTTTACTGCCGCTTTCATTACAGGTTTCATCCTTGCTTACGCTCGTTGCTGGAGATTAGCCCTTGCCATGTCTTCCATTCTCCCTTGCATCGCAATTACCGGCGCTATCATGAATAAATTCATGACAAAGTATATGCAGTCCGTACACCCTTCATCATCCTTTCTCCTCCTCATCCCCCCATAGAATTTCTCTCCAACATGTTGCCGATTCTGGCACAATTGCCGAAGAAGTCATTTCCACCGTGCGTACTGCCCACGCCTTCGGCACACAGAACATCCTGAGCAGTCTGTATAACCTGCACATACATCAAGCTCGTGCCGCTGATGCAACATCAGCCATGATCAACGGCGCTGGCTTGGGTGTTTTTTTCTTTGTCATATATGCTGCTTATGCCTTGGGTACGCGCTCACTCTACCGATCCTACTTCACTGCCAACACTCCATTAGCTTTCCAGTTCGGCACTACTTTGATCAACGAGGGTCACGGTAAGTCACGACGTCAATCCCATCCTCGTATCCTCATCTTTGCCCAAAGCAACTGCGGGTGATATCGTGAATGTCATCCTCGCCATTTTGATCGGCTCTTTCTCGCTTGCCTTGCTAGCACCAGAAATGCAAGGTGAGCGCCCCACTGATGGTCGAATTTCGGTCCTCACCTTCCCATACAGCCATTACACATGGTCGAGTTGCCGCTGCAAAGTTGTATGCTACCATCGATCGGGTTCCTAAGATCGATTCTTCCGATACAGGCGGGCTCAAACCAGAAAAAGTCCTTGGCCAAATAACACTGGAGGATGTCGATTTCAACTACCCTTCTCGCTCGGACGTACCCATCCTGAGAGGCATCAATATTGCCTTCACTGCCGGCCAGACCGCGGCTTTGGTCGGCGCTTCTGGTTCCGGAAAATCAACCGTTATATCTCTTATCGAGCGCTTCTATGATCCCCTGAGCGGCTCTGTCAAACTAGATGGCATAGACGTCCGTGATTTGAACATCAAATGGTTGCGCTCGCAGATTGGCCTTGTCTCCCAGGAACCCACACTCTTTGCGACGACCATCAGAGGCAACGTTGCACACGGCTTGATCAACACCCCCTATGAATATTCTTCAGAGGAAGAAAAATTCAAACTCATCAAGGAGGCATGCATCAAAGCGAATGCAGATGGTTTCATCACCAAATTGCCTGACGGCTATGACACCATGGTTGGTGAACGCGGGTTCCTTTTGTCTGGTGGACAGAAGCAGCGTATTGCAATCGCTCGGGCCATTGTCTCTGATCCTCGCATCCTTCTTCTTGACGAGGCAACTTCTGCTCTTGACACACAATCCGAGGGAATTGTACAGGATGCCTTGGACAAGGCTGCTGCGGGTCGCACTACTATTACGATTGCCCACCGTCTGTCTACGATCAAAGACGCCAACTGCATTTACGTCATGGGAGAAGGCATGGTTTTAGAGAAAGGCACACATATAGAACTCTTGGCCGACGAGAATAGCGCTTATTCTAGCCTCGTTCATGCGCAGAAACTCCGAGAGTACAAAGTGATAGAAGAAGATAACAACAGCACCGCTGCCGTTAGTGTTGAGCTCGACATAGAGAAGATTTCTCAAGAGCCGACTCTGCTTGACCGCAAGGGAACTATGCATTCCGTTGCTTCCGACCTCGCTCAGCAGAGGTACGATGAAAGAAAACAGAAAGAGGTCGATGAAACCAAGTACAGTTTTCCCTACCTCTTCGTGCGAATTGGACGGCTTCACCACAGGGAAGTTTGGAGGTACGCAGCTGGCTCGGCGTTTGCTCTCGGTGAGCACACTCCCTTCAGACACCTATTTGCTAAGAACACGGACCCCTGGGGTAGTCACGGGGATGGTCTATCCGGTATTCGGTATTATCTATGGTAAGCTTCCCTGCCACCGTCGTGCTCTTTGATTACACTCACATGTCATCAGGTGCAGCTATTTCTGGTTTCTCTGAGCTTGACGCTTCTGTCCGACAATCCGACGGGAACCGGAATGCCTTATGGTGAGAGAGCTATTCTGCCTGGCTGATGTATCTGAACTGGGTGCAGGTTCTTTATCATTGCCATCGCTTCGGCACTCGCCTATGGCTTCCAGAACTATTTCTTCGCATCATCGGCTACCATCCTAACTGCCAATTTGCGTTCGCTCAGCTTCAAGGCAATCCTGAGACAAGATAGTAAGCCTTCCTTTCTTGTTTTGTTACCTGCCACATATCACTTCACAGTCGAGTATTTCGATAAGGATGAACATAATGTAAGTCGTCGTGTAATTACGTCAGTCAAACTTACTTATGTCCACAGTCCGGTTCGCTCACTGCCAGTTTGAGTGACAATCCACAAAAGATCAATGGTCTGGCTGGAGTCACCCTTGGAGCGTGAGTATAGTTTTGGCACCATCGGCGCCTTTTAATTGGTATACAGAATTGTGCAATCTATCATTACTATCATCGGTGGATCAATCATTGGGTTGATCTATGCTTACAAGCCCGCTTTGGTTGGTATGGGTATGTAATCTTATTCAGCTTGTGAGCTCTGTCGATGACTGTCAATGCCATTGCAGCCTGCATTCCTCTCCTCATGTCGACCGGTTATATTCGCCTAGTGAGTCTGATCTTGCACGTCTTTACCTGTTCTGAGCAACCACGAAGCGTATTGTCGTCATGAAAGACCAAGAAAACAAAAGTGCCCACGAGGGTTCGGCACAGCTAGCCTGTGAAGCTGCTGCTTCGATCCGCACAGTTGCCGCTCTCACTCGCGAGGAAGATTGCCTCAGACTCTATAGCAAAAGTCTGGAGGGACCTCTTAGAGAATCAAACAAAACCGCAACGTGGAGCCATTTATTGTATGCCTTCTCCCAATCTTTGGCCTTCTACGTGATTGCCCTCGTGTTCTGGTATGGCTCGCAACTCGTCTCTCGCCTGGAACTTAGTACACAAAACTTTTTTGTATCTCTTATGGTGTGTTTCCCGTGTTCTGCTTGTCTCAGCCGTCAATTAACATGTTCCCGAAGAGCACAACATTCGGAGCAATGCAGGCAGGCAATGTCTTTGCTTTTGTGCCCGACATTTCTTCCGCTCGCGGTGCTGCGGCCGCAATCGTCGGATTAATCGACTCTACTTCCAATATTGATACCGAGTCGAATGAGGGCAAAACGTTCGAGGGAGAGGTCGTTCGGGGCCAAATTCGGTTTGAAGATATTCACTTCCGATACCCGACGCGACCTGGCATTCGTGTGCTGCGAGGCCTTTCTTTCAAAGTCGAACCCGGCACGTATGTCGCTCTCGTTGGGGCCAGCGGCTGTGGTAAAAGCACAGTGTATGTCCTCCCGAGCACCATTTCTTGACCATGTCTTTGATGAATTTCGCAGTATTCAAATAACGGAGCGTTTCTATGACCCTCTAGCTGGTCAGGTCCTCCTCGATGGTAATCCTGTCAACGAGTTCAACGTCCAGGAGTACCGGAAACAGATTGCACTTGTTTCCCAGGAACCGGTTAGTATCAGGTACCAACATACTTTTTCATGATGACTTGACAAGCCGCTCGCTCTAGACTCTGTACGCTGGCACTATCCGGTTCAATATTTTGCTTGGTGCAACCAAACCCGAATCTAAGGTCACGCAGGAAGAAATCGAAACGGCCTGCCGAAACGCAAACATTTTGGATTTTATTCAGTCCCTCCCTGAGTAGGTCTATGTATTTTTGCTTGGCAGTTTTTAGAACCTTTTTTATAGTGGCTTTGATACTCAAGTTGGTGGCAAGGGGTCACAGCTCTCTGGTGGTCAGAAACGTGGGTAACCTGTCTGTAAATGATCTTATAAATCCGCTAATAATGGGCAGAACGAATTGCCATCGCGCGTGCGCTTTTGCGCGATCCAAAGGTGCTCCTGTTGGATGAAGCCACGTCTGCACTGGACTCCAATTCGGAAAAGGTCGTTCAGGACGCTCTCGACCAAGCTGCCAAGGGCCGCACGACGATCGCTATCGCCCATCGTCTTTCTACCATCCAGAATGCGGATTGCATGTGAGTCATGTTCTCCACCTTTTACGCTACTCCGTTCCAACGCTTTTGTAGCTACTTTATCAAAGAGGGCCGCGTTAGCGAGGCCGGCACTCACGATGAACTCCTGTCCTTGCGTGGTGATTATTATGAATACGTCCAACTACAGGCACTGAGCAAGAAATGAAACTTTTATTCGATTACCCCCTACAAACTTAATGGCGTATACTAACTTTGTCAAGGTGTTTCCTTCGAGACAGAACGATTCCCTTGCGACTTATATCCCATGGATTATCTCATCTCAATCATACTTACATCGAATGATAATACCTATTGGCGTAGGCAGCGACCGAGTCATTTGAGCAAGAGACGGTAATGGACGATCGTTCGAGTAAAGGGTGCAGCTCACTTCTGAAACATTGCTGCTGTGATTAACATGCTCGAGCACCAGTACCTCCGCGGACACGGTGTCCGACGTCCGTTCAAGTTGGTCTCCTTGTATGCCACTTTGGAGATACCGTGCCAGGACTCGAAACGGGGCAACAGACCACGTAACTCTTCACATGCCTATTTGCGGACAGGTAATCGTACGGGCAGAGCCGTTTGAGACATGGATCTGACGAGGAAAGCATGTGTTTATGAGTCACCTTTTCCGACGACGGGCTCGCCACGAAGATTGATGTGGGCAGAATGAATACGTACCTGATACTTAGCGCCACGTCGGGTAGGCAAGGGACGCCTTCCTGAGGGGTGCTCGAGACATGGGTCCGGTAATGAACTCACCCATGAAAGCGGTAGCGAACTAGATGCGAACAGATTCCAGGGTGACGGCGGCAAGGGCGATGGAAGCCGCAGATACGATACTGTTTCGAGACACGCCCGCGGCGCATCGGAGTATTGTGTCCATCTAAAACGTATGATTGCGTACAATGGACATGATCCCTCACGTAGGTAAAAAGACAACTAGGCAAAGTACATCAAGTCATTCTTCTTCTTACTTTGCACTTTTAAGAGCATACATCAGCGGTAACAACAAGACGGCAGGTCGAGGGAAACGTACCTTCCGCAATACCACTCAGGAAATGCTCATGAGTCAGTTTCGCTGCACCCTCCCGGAGAGCGATCATACCCGCTTCCACGCACGTTGCCTTGAGTTGTGCCCCGTTAAATTCGTCCGTACTACGAGCAAGCTCTTCAAAGTTGACGTCGGGGCTGACAGTCATCTTCCGGGAATGAATTTCGAGAATACGGGCTCGTGCTGTCTCATTTGGCAATGGGAACTCGATCTTGCGATCCAATCGTCCAGAACGGAGTAGAGCAGGATCGAGAATATCGATGCGGTTTGTAGCGGCGATAACCTAGAAAAAGGTGAATATGATACCAAGTATGACTGAAAATTTTACCTTTATACGCTCGTCGCTAGAGAAACCATCTAGTTGGTTGAGGAGCTCTAACATCGTTCGCTGTACCTCACGGTCGCCACTCTTCTCAGAGTCAAACCGCTTGGTGCCGATGGCGTCGAGTTCGTCGATGAAGATGATAGCTGGGGCTTTTTCCTTTGCAAGTTCAAAGGCATCGCGGACTAGTTTTGCACCATCACCAATGAACATTTGTACGAGCGAAGGGCCAGCAAGCTTGAGATAACAAGCTTTCGTCTGAGCAGCACAAGCACGTGCGAGAAGGGTCTTTCCGGTGCCTAAACAAAGTTGGTCACCGGAAAAAAGAATGCAGTGAAATTAGACGTACCGGGTGGGCCGTACATTAGACAACCCTTCGGTGGTTTGATGCCAAGGGTCTTGAATTTGTCTGCTTGCTCCATCGGCAACACAATGGCTTCAACCAACTCTTCGATCTGCTTCTCCAAACCGCCAATGTCGGTATATGTTTCAGTGGGACGCTCGTCGACCTCCATAGCCTTTACACGAGAGTCGAATTCCGTCGGAAGTTTGTCCAATATGAGATAAGAATCCTTGTTGACACCAACAAGATCGGAAGGTTTGAGCTGTTCAGGTGGGACGAGGCCAATGAGTGGAAGGAAAACAGTTTGTCGAGTTGACGTTTTCACAACGGCACATTTTCCTTTACGCATCGAGTCCAGGTCTTGGTTTGCGCCGTCCTCTTCAGACTCGGGGTCGACATCGAGGATCTGGAGGGAATGAGAATGAAAAGTGAGGATGCGGGGGACGGAGGGGAGATTACCTCGACAACATTGCCGACGAGATAAGGAAGGACCTTGTTCTGTTTGACCTTCTCGCCGTTGTCACGGATCTTTTCTTTCATGACGCTCTGTTCGTGTTGCAACCGTAAGGTTTCTGATTTCATGACCTGGAACGGATTGGTACGAGGTTTGGACGGACGGGTGTGGAGGGGACACGGACCTTTATGTCGTTCTCGATGAGGCGTATTCGGGTGAGGATCTCGTCCGTCCCCAGCGACAAGATCTCTGCGGGAATGTCATCCCAGGTCTCTTCCGGGTGTTGATCTGGGGTTGTGTCCATGGCCGCGGTGTCCTGTGCTGATGGTTGTGCCGTTTGGGGTTGTGATTCGGACTGCTTGTCCTGTGGAGGGATTTCTGGTGGTGGAGGTGGAGCTGAAGACATGGTGGATGTCGTGAACGTCGATGAGGACGCGTATGCTGACCGAAAGAGGAAAAAAAGAAATAGTGTGGGGTGTGTGGCGGTACTGGTACTGGTACTGGTACTGGTACTCGTCGCCACCAGCGACGATGGCGAACAAAGACCCACCCGCGAGCACTGAAGAAAAGGCCCTCTTCGACAAGGTTAGGGACGAGCTCGCAAAGATGCTCCTCAAGAAACGCGCTGCCGACCGTCAGCTGGTGTGTTCTGTCGCTCATTCCGACTGACAAAGACGAACTCAGTGTCATCAGGCGCAAATCGAGCTGTCCATCTACAACCTCGAGACTGCCTATCTCACAGACACGGCGTCGACAGGGAACATCATCCATGGCTTTGACGGCTACCTCAAACCAACCCAAGGCGCAGCTGCACGACGGAAACACGACATTGGCGATGGAGATCGCTTATTCTCAAACAGCAGTGGAACCTGGTCCAAGGCGTGTCCATTCAGCTTCGCTCGCTCTCACTGACTTAGTCTCAAACCCATAGTCGTTGGATCTAGTCGGCGACGGTGAAGAGTCCACTCCCGCACCAGACGACTTCAAACATCCGACCACGCCTGGTGTTACCACCGTCGTCGTTCCTCCAGCGCCAAGAACCCAAGAACTCACCGCAGCCCAGCAAAAGAAGAACCGCGACAGAGAGTACCAGAGACGGAAACGGGCAATGCGCAGAAGCGCAGGGACAGTGAGTGACGAAGACTCTCAGAGTATTGGTACAGGCAGGAGAGCCCTCAAGAGAGCCCGTGTAGCAGATGACGAATAGGTGGTCTCCATCCACTCGCCGTGTTATCAGTGTACCAACATCAAACACGCACCAGAATACCCGCCAAGCAACCTCGCGCTTGAGACATCGTATGTACACTCACCACTGTAGAAATCTACACGTCGAGCCTACTGAAAAACTCTTTGACACGTCCTTCATCCATCCTGCCACCATCAGGATCGACAGCTTCAATACATCGAATGGCGGCAATCGTCTGCTTCATCTCCTTGGCACTGACCCAGATTCTGCCATTCATGCCCACGGCCACCTCCAGGGGAAAGTGTGAACCTAGAAAGGGGAGCAGAAAATGTGTCGAGTCCAGCAGACTGCAGACCATGTCAGCGCTTGAGACATCGCGTTGGACCGTGAAACGCTGACAGTCGACTCATCTGCAAACTACATTGGACAATAAACCCGCCAGTGAGCTCACCGAAACCTTGGGCTTTGTGTGTTTGAGCATCGAAACATTCCAACTCGGGCTCCATATCTTTGTGTGCGAGGGACACCCGAGCGTAAACCAAGGCTCCAACCTATGAGAGAGATGATGGATTGGATCAAGCGAGAGGAAGACGGAGTGCATTTGCGCACCTTGAGGTTAGGTTTACTTCTCTTGGTTGCACCTTCAAACGCGAGTCCGTCGAGCAGTGCGTGGTGTGCAGCGCCGATGTCGACTCGCCACCCTTCACCGCTGCGACCAAGGACGATGCCGATCACGCTCTCCTGGGGTGCTGGGACATACTAGCAACGAATGGGTGGATGTATGCATCAAGGGGCTGCGAACGAGCTCACCCGACGTGCGTTGCCCTCCACCCACCATCGACTGTTGTTTGCCGAATGGTGAAGTTGGCCTGCGCGTGTCGATATGATGGGCTGAGTGTTTGAATGGGCTGGGAGCTGTAGCAAACCCGGTCCCAGCTTGAGGTTGAGGTGTTGTGCTGGGACACGTTCACCAGGGAGAACGTTAGAGCCCATGGGAAAGGCAAGCAAGGACAACATCTGACCACGACGACCATGGCGGCGACCCCACTCATGGCAGAATTCCCGGAACTGTCTCATTTGAGGCACGTCGAGCTCGTATTCGATATTGCCTCTCGCTGACCACGTCTCGCCAGTCGAACTGACCTCGAGGACTTGTTGAATGACCCAGCGTACTTTCAAGCCGTGTTCCACTCGCTCTCGAATGTCAAGTCGCTCTATCAATCTCAATCAGAGCTCGGAATGGCCAACGAAGCGATCGCTCGTCCGTCCATGCGCATGAATCCACCGCCGTCGCGTGACTGAGAACACGTTCTGCAGAAACAAATCTGTCGCTGCAAGACCGACTGTACCAGCTGCGGTCCGAGACCAAGGATGCATTCGACCAGGCAAAGTCACTCGAGGCGCGGTGGAAAGAAATCGAGCGTGAGCAGAAGGAGGTCTACCAAGTGGGTCGTAAGTTGGGCAAGCTCAACGCCAATCTAATGTGAATGGCAGCGCTTCAGCCCTCAGTTCCTCCTCCTTCGCCTCCGACATGCGACCACGGACCAAGACAACGCGTCTGAAGCGCTCGCATCATCATTCGTCCAGTCCTCTTCATCTCCTGGGCCCAACGACGCTTCGGACGTGGACAGCTTTGTTAGAGAGTTCAGGGAGCTTAGAAAGGTGTATCACAAGCGGGTCATGTGGGGTGACAAGTGGGCTGCAGGCCAAGTGATCTGGAGGGACGAATGAATGAATGAACACTACCGTTCTTACCACCATGTCGCTCGCTTACTCTGCTCATTACACCGAACCCCTTCTTTCTCTCGCCAGCACTCAGCTTCCCTCCACCGAACGTGATGCACACGTCCACAGGCGAATAGACGCGATACTCAAACCGCCTTTCACTCCAGACAGTGTCCTGAACGCATCGCTCCTCCTGAAAGATGATGCACCCGAACCGCCGTCGCAAGCCGTTCTGGCAAGAATTGCTTGTGCTCTGTATGCGAACGCTCTCGACCAGTACCTCAACGAGGCCAGTGCCGCCCAAAATGACGCAGAGTGGTGGGCCGAAGTCGAACAGTCAAACCAGCTCGCTGCCTTGTATCTCTTGCAGAGTAAGCGCGGAATATCCCCCCCCATCATGATTCGTTGACGATCTACTAGCCCTCCCGAAGCGTATTCTGAACGTGCTTCGAGTCATGCGATCTAGCGATGATTCACTTCACCTGTCAATATTCCCCCCCTCCTCCTTTCATAACTTCTTTTTGTCTCGTTTTCAACACCAGCCTGGTAATCCGTTTGCATCAATCCTCTTCCCTCACTTGAAGCGCAGCCCATCAACCCACATACATCCTATCTTTTATGTTGACGCGCAAAGACCTACTTCCTCGCTTGTCTCCATTTTGCGCAACACTGCCAGACAGCTCGTTAATGGAATCGCATTTGCCATCTATTTTCCTCTCCGTCTCTCCCGTGATGAGTGCCGCTTGAAACGCGAGGGCAACGAAAAGATCCGAAATGACAGAGCAGAGGTGCTCGGAAGGCTGATCGAAATGAGAACTATGCTCATGCAAGCCCTGATGGCAAAGCGCGAAGGCTCGTCGACAGTTAGCGCACCTAACCCGAATTTCCTCATCGAGTTCGCGACCGCTCTAGGTTCAGCGGCATCGATCGAGTTGTCGGGGCAAAACGCTCAGGCCAACCTCACAGAGCTTTCCAACACAATCCTAGTTGCTCGCAAGAAGGAGCACGCGTCTTATCTTGACAGCCAGGATCTTCGCCGACCGTCACGATTGACGCTAATGTGGCCGTACCTACTGCTGCTGCCTCCTCTGACTCTCTATTCCGTCAAGACGCTCTACGCGTCTCGCGCTACGCTGACCGATTTGGCGATGGATTCACTGGAGACCGTACACAATTTCGTCACAGATTGGCTCTTGGAACCTCTCCATGAGGTCTTCAGGACCATCCGAGCAGGTGGGGAGGAAGGCGTCATTGTCCGTCGTGAAGCAGTGTCCGCTGACCTGAACGTAAGTCTTTGCTGGTGTCCCGGTTCATTTCTTGACTGTATTCTCCGACAGTCCCTCGAGCGAATGGCACTCTCACTGGCCCAGGACAAATTAGGTTACACTCAAGCACAGCTGGCGATCCTATCGGATAAGATACGGTTGGGAGACTTTACTCCCATCCTTGAGATCTATGAAGATGACATCAAACAGCCCCTCAAGTCTGCAGTTACCGGCACTTTGTTAAGGTCGCTGTTTGTGCAAGTGCAAAAGGCAAAAGTGCGTGCAAAGGCTGCCATCACATTGGGCCAGTTGGTTAAAATTCGTGCCAGGTCGACATTGACCAGGCTTTGACGGGCATCGACAAGTTGCTCAAGTCCCAAGAACTCACATTTGCATTTGTCGGAGTCGCACCGGCCCTGGCCGTCGTGTATGTTGTCGGAGGGTTTCTCAAACAACTTGTATTCCGCAGCGGTGGCGGGTACGGAGGAAGATACCGCCAAACGAGCGTTTGGCTTGCGATGAGGTCGCCCCATCATGCCCTTGCGACTAGAATATACGCTAACGTGACCTGCAGGAGGATCGAACGTCTTTTGTTGTTCCAACCAAAGGCATCGCACAGACATGCAGACCAGCCGCACGCTCTGGACCCCTCCTTGAACGCGATACCGCCACTAACGACGGGACTTCTTGTGTTATCACTGACACACCTCCGGCAGTATGCGTTCACATCGTTGCCCACACGATCGCGGCTTCGAGAGGGGTTCCTCGAAGATGTGCGAGACCTAGAGGACCCTACTCTTGGCCGGTGGGAGAAGCTGAGGGTGCTAGAAAGGATGTGGAACAGTTGGGGACGTGAGCTTAGGTGGTACGAGGCGGCGGGTAGACTGAGGCGGCGGTGAGCACGTGATGAGGACAGTTCGCTTTCCCCGTGTAGGTAGGGTAGTTATGGCTCTGGCAATGACATCTTATGGACACGCCTACTTAACATCCTACGGATGGACTGGAACTGGAACTGGTCTTCGCAACGGTGCCATCATCAAGCCCATTGCAATCCCACCAAAGAAGAATCTCAGCGGCCTGGGCAAAGACCGCGATGAGGCCTTTCCCTTCTGGGAGCAGTAGGTGCCCGCAGTGTTTCTTAGGTGCACCCGATTTACCACCGTACGTACGTGCAGCCTGTTCACCGCCGCGTCAAAGGCGATCACGATCAGAGTATCAAGCGACGATGAGGACGAGGACACCAAGGTACCCGGTTTTTTTCATCCAAGCCCTCTCCATCTCACCGTTCACTCAACGCATCTGACTCCATCAGAACCCCACCTCGCATACAGACCACCTCCGGCGCACTTCGACCGGCATCCTCTCTAACAGACTACCCGCTCTTGGCACGCCCGCCTCGACATCGGGCACCTCCACCCCAAAGGCAACCGACGCTCAAGCCACTGTCCGGCTTTCGCTTCTAGCCACTGCCAAGAAAGAGGCTGCGAAACGCGGTCTGTACTCGAGGTTTTTCAGGGGGCCGGTGTTAGGCCCTTGTGACACGGATGCGGGCCCTTCCGAGGCCGTGTCTACATTGCGTCCCTCCGCGCCCGTACAGGGACACGCCAGTGAAGAACAAGATGGGAATGCAGGGGAGACGAAATTGAGTAAGAAACGAAAATCGGAGGATCGCACCGAGACCAAGGCGGAGCGTAGAGAACGCAAGAGATCAAGAAAAGAGCATAGAGCCGCCAAGGCAGCTAGGAGGGCAGAAAAAGCATTGACAAAGAAGATGGCCAAGGAAGCAAGTGTGACCGACCGGAAGGACGGGCACACAGGCTCCGAAGAAAACGAGATATCCTCATCTCTGAAAAGGGCTTGCGAACGACCCGGGAAACCTTTGGGAGATGGTTTGGACCCAGCAAAACACACAGACAAGAAATCTCCAGTGGATGCTGAACAACAGGACAGTTCGGACGCGTTGAATACGGCTCTCACTAAAAGGAAGAAAGGAAAACGGAAGAATACCCTACCTTAGACAGCTTTATTACGGTACAATTGCGTCGCAATCATCAGCTGGTCATCAATCCTATGCGGATTCATTATTCTACATGAACTTGAAAACACTGTCACAAAATTCAAATGTTGATGGTCGTGTTTTGTAACGAACAGACCAACGCGATGGAAAATGAGTGATGACTGAAAGCGTGATATGTGGCAGGAGGGAATCTTTCATCCTCGGACGCTCCTCCAGGCGCTTTGCATCGCAATGCGGCGAGCCTGTCCCAAAAGTGAGCATAAAATGTGCGATATGGACAGACATTGGCGAAATACCTGGTCTAGAGATATTGAATCTTCTCGCAACTCAACCTTTTGTCTTCCGCCGCTCTCGTCGTCGTCGTCGTCATCAGCATCGAACGTCGCCTTTCCGCTTGGGTTTCTGATCCCACCAAAGGCGGCCTTACCACCCGCCAGGGAGAAAGGAGTTGATGCGACCGCAGTCCCGAATACGCTTGCATTCGCTGGCGCACCAAAGGTCGCAAAATCTGTGACAACTTTGCGTGGCGGAGAAGCGGATGTAGCACCCGGCGAGATACTCGATGGAGCAGTTGCAGACTTGGTTAGTGGTCGTGAAGGGAGGTGGGGGGTGTAGGAATATGAGTACGAGCTTCGATTGGCAGCCTGCCGTGCAAGCAGATATTTGTCCGTGAATCGCGTCCCGAACACCTGTTAAAAACAGGGCAGATTAACGACATTCTTCCATGAATCGAGTTGACAGTTGACGCACCCGCTTGAGCCGTGGCCTAGCTTCAGCCAATGAGGAGGCATTTATGAAAACGGATACGTTATGTGTAGCCTCCGGAGACTCCTTGTAGATACTCTCGATCACAACCTTCTTGGTGCTCTCATTTCTGAGCAGAAGCTTTTCGTGCAGCTCACGAGCCACATCATCGACGCTCTCATTGTTGCCGAGTATCCGCGCTGCAACAGCGTGGCCCACCTCGCGGACAAGTCTCTCCATATCAAGATTCTCGAGCACGCTGCCAACGATTGCATGTGAGAGAAGATCGGCGGTGGTCAGAGGAAGCATAAGGCCCGAGGTGATGGTTGTGATCGCCTGATAGAAATCGGTTGCGTACTGTTGCATTTAGGGCTCTGGGTCAGTTTCGGCGCCATCTTATCCGGGTAGAGGGCAAAAAAGGCGTACTGAGTATCCGCTGAGCGCTGGCTCGCAAGCAACGAAAAACTAAGGATGTGGTTAACAGAGTTATGCGAACCAAGCTGTAGGATCGGACGTCTTACCAACGTTATGCCACGGCTTGCCATGAGACGCACGATCTGCAGTGGATCGTTTCCATCGGGCGAGCCTTGGTCGAAGCCTGGATGAACAAGGTCGTGTGAGAAGCCGATTTGAGGCTGTCGTGACCTGGCCGTACCATCGCCATACTCGCCAATCCCATGAGGGGGCGCATCAGCGATGAGCACCATCATCTTGCTTGCATGTTCTCTCCAATCCATGTTCAATGCCTCCGCCAAGGCAGCCGTGACAGCTTCAGGCCCGTCGCCGCCGCCAGAAGCGTAGAGGCCGGAGAGGTCCCTGTGAACCTTGCTGATGTCGGAGGAGAATCCAAAGTTTTTGACGACGTATGTGTGATCCTGTGGTGGATGGTCGCGAAATGCGACAAGGCCCACACGTAGATCTTCGGGTGATTGGAGGCGACCAGACTCGAAGATGTGGGCACAAATTTCTTCTATATTTCTGGTAGCACTGGATATATAGGAACCCTGGCTGCCTGTGCAGTCCTGTACGAAGACAAGGTCGCTGTATTGTAGGTCAATGAGCCCCTGAATATGACCAAGGGTGAGTGGGCGTACAGCATCTTGCGACTCTCGTCATAGGGTTGTTGCGACTGGGGTTGTTGGGCTGGGACGTTTGAGTCGAACTCCATGTCTTCGTCCATGTCGAGTAGGGCAACGAGGAGAGGTTTTGAGGATGTTGAGCTTGTTGTCGTTGAACACACAAGCAGTCGTTTGCCGCACCGTTGTTTTTGTAGTTCACGCGGCGACCTCAAGGCAATCACGGATCTCAGCTTATCGGACTTCGGATCTGTATATGCAGCCAACCGTCTACGCTAGAAATGTAGAGTGTAGTAGTGCAAGTGCAATCAAGGGTCCCGTCTACCAAACAACCATGTCACCCAGGGAGATGTCCATCCAGGAAGAATAGGCCCACCAGGCCTCAACAAACTCCGGTACAACATTACTAGTCCCGCACTAATACCTCCCACCAGTGCCGTCATCGTCACATACCTTCGGAGCCGCTCAGACGCCGTCAATGCACGGTCTGGTCCTCCTGGTATTGCCGCGCGGCTAAAACAGTGGTTATCTGATTGTTTCTAACAGACCTGCGGCGATTTACTCACGGGTTTATCGCAATACTACACATCACGTGGAACACATCAGCAGTCTGCCCAGTTTTGATGCTCACAGCAACAGGAACCTGAAGACCAAGCCGTCGGCAATACACATCGGGCTGGACCTCATGCCGCTGACCGCCAGCTGAATAACGTTTAGAAGAATCAACCAAAACACACACCTGCTGCGCGAGGTCAAGGTCAGACTTCGTGGCAACAAACAACGTGGGTATATCGCCCAGGCTATATTGTTGCTTCAGAACACGTGTTAGACTACACACAAATCCTGACACGCGCCACATACCCGCAGATTACTGATGTACGAGAACGAATTGGTATCACTCGAGTCATGGACGTAAACGATGAGATCGGCGAGGTCTGTCTTCTTTGACGACCGCAAGGCCTCAGCTTCGTACTTGGACCCAAACTCTTGCAACTATAAACAACCACCATCATTCCGTCAAGCCATACCGCTCTCCGAGAACTTGTACCTACCACGAGGTACTTCTCAGAGCCGTCAATATCCACAGCGTTGACAACGCTAAACATCTTGCTCGTTGGCTCGTACGATTCCCGAAATGGTTTCCTAGCAAAGGCACGTAGCAAAGATGTCTTCCCCGACCCGGCAGCACCACAAACGTAGCACAGGAACACGTTTCGGGTGACTCTACCTTTTCTACGGTCGACCTTCCTCGGTCGGGTTGTGAGTAGGGCACTTGTACGATGTTCATCCGGATACCCAAGGTAGGCGAGATATGCCAAGGTGGTTTTATGATCGACCAGTGTGGTCATGCTAATACCGTTGTGTTGGATATGGTGGGTAAGATTATGCAAGCACATACCTCCACTGTGCGAGCCATCCCTGCAGCGTGACAGCACCAGTATCGTCCACAAGGGTAGTACCTGGAAACTGCTGACTCGCCCAAGGATTCCCGGGTGAAGTGCTGAACAACTCATCGAGTTCCACTGTTTTCAGTGCACCATCTTGGTCCTGTGAACGAAGATAAGTAGCTAATTAGTAGAATGCTTGAAACGCAACATTGCCTTGTCAAATGTTTCAAAGATGTCGGTGAAAAACTGATATCCCTTCGGACTGAGTTCAACAGAGCAGTCATGTGGAACGTCGAATCTAAATTGGTGCGTCAAAATGGTGCACAAATCCCATGTGTGAGACTGACTTGGGAAGGAGGAACGACTCGGTAAGCTTCAGATCTTCACCATATCCAAATTTCCTAAGTACAGCCCACGTGGTCTCAAGGCGACCGCGTTGTATGAAGATGGTGTGAAGGTACAGAAAGCCGGCTTCGGTGAGACCATCATCCCGAACACCACCCTCTGCGTGTTCGCGCACCATGTCTTTGATGCCTTCCAGCTCCTGTAGTTGCAAAGGTGCATCAAAACACTTGCGCTATAACCGAGCAAAGTCACGTGTCATCACTTGTATGAAATGATGATTGACCAACTTGGAACTCGTTCAACTCTGTGGGGTCAAGAACACCGTCCTTATTCATGTCGCAAAGCTTGAATATGCGCTTCAAGGCGCTGATGCATGCGGGTTTAAGAACCTAAGGCAATTGGGACATAGAACAACGGTCCTCTGGAAGACGAGATGACGTACATGTTCTCTCGAGTCGTAGAGAGGAGCGGTGGGATGGAGTACAGCTTTTTGTGCAAAGTAGAAAACCTCGGAAACGTTAAGAGACATCTTAGCTGAACATTCTACGCAGGTCTCAACCTCCTGACAAGGGGTCTGTGCTAAGCCGAAGAGGAAAGAAGTGAGCTTGCCTTGAACTCGTTCATTATAGGTATGATCTCGTCTTCGAGAGCTTCGTTTGTCACCTGTCCACCTCGCAAGTCAATTTTGTTTCCCACGAGTATGACAGGGATCTATGTGCGATCAGAAGATGACGAGGGGAAATAAAAGAACTGACGTTGACACCAAGTTGGCGGAAATGAGGAAGCCAAAATGTGGGTATGCGGTCAAAGGAGTTCGGGTTGTCGATGGCGTATACGACACATATGACATGTGCTTTTCGGATTTCTGATTCAAGGTGTTGTCTGTCTTGCGGGCCGGCTGCGGAGAGGAAGAGGCGAAATGGAGATGGGCGGGGAGAAGTGGGGAAGTACTTACCACCGGAATCCACGATGTAAGTCGTCACATTCTCTGGAGTAACTTCTGGTGGAATGGTGACCTCCGGAACGACATGTTGGACCTATAATGGATGAGCGGAGGCATAGGGACACAGGTGACCGGAACGTGCGTGTGCAACGAAAGACTCCTTGATGAGAGAAGTGATTATAGTGCTCTTGCCAACACCGTCTACTTTTGCTGTCAATGTAGGTCCAAAACGACGAAGATACACTCACCGTCGCCGACGAGGAGAATGCGAACATCGCGTCTCATGGCTGGCCTGCCTTGACTTGACTTGTTTTATTAGTTGAGCACTTGGAGCTAGCTAATACATTATGTCAGCAACCTGAATGGCATTGTTGAACACAGACGTGCTCGTCCTCATCATCGAGTATCTCGACCTCAACGACATTCTCCGTCTTGCTTCAACCTGCAAAACTCTAAATTTTATTGTATGTCATGTACAAGATCTCTGTAGATCTTACGCTCATCTTTCTACCCAGGTACACCGTTTCGCTTGGTCCATATTCCTTAGGAGCAACCAAAGGCATTCCTTCACCTTACATTGCTCACGATCGCGGTGGTCTCATCTCGAACAGGTTCGCTATAACACTCTAGTTGATCAAGCTTGGTCGCGCACCAACTTCATCGCGCGTCCTCTTTCTCGTCCGTGGCATGGAAACCTACAACCCGCCATTGCCTTGTCTGCTTCCACCTTGTTGGTTGCTGCGGGACCTAAACTCTATTCCTACGCTATACAAGACACTTCTGATGCTTCCCCGTCCCGCATCGCCTTCGAGTGTTCATATACCTTCATGCTTGGTCGCAGCTCGGTTCAGCCAGATATCTCCAGTATAGCATTTCTTCCTGGCCAAGATCACGAAGTGTTCATTGGCTTTGCGGACGGCCATGTTGAACAAGTTTCTCTTACCCCTTGCCGGGAGCCTTACAATAGTCGACATGTCAACATTCCGCGTGCACCACAAAGTACCATCCAATATCACGGCACTCACGTTGTAGAGAGCATCTCCTGTTCTTCCCGTATACTTCTTTCTCTCTCTAAGTCGGGTTCTGTCTCCCTTACTAATTTCACCTCTGATTCGCCGTCTTGCACATCTACTACTTTGGGTGCGAGAAGTTGGGCAAGCCATCTTTGCGTGTCTTCCTCCTCGCCATACGCCGTGTTTGGAACCACATCTTCTGCACCTCTTTCCCTTTATCACATTGGCCCCGATGGACTCTTCCCCACGTCATCCGTCACCCTTCAATCCCCGAAAAACCGTCCTTCAGCGGTGTATGGCATCACGTGTGCCCCGCCTTCATCTCCCCTTGGTCCTTCCGAGCACATCATCGTTTCGGGTTGGTACGATGGTTCAGTTCGTATATACGATCTTCGTATCTCGCATGCAAAATGTTCTTCTGTCTCTGATTCGACTATATTACCACCAGCACTCCTCCCCGTTGTCACACTGAGGGATCCTTGGACACCCGACCCTATATACACTGTCTCCTGCGGTGGCGGCAGCGCCAGTTTCGTTGCGGCTGGGATGGCCCGACACAGTGTTATCGCCTTCTGGGATGTCCGTCAGCCATCCCAAGGTTGGAGTGTACATGCTCCCGGAAACGATCCATCGCCCGTCTATAGTATTGTTCTGGAGAGCTCGAGACTCTTTGGAGCGACCCAGAATCGACCATTCATTTACGATTTTGGCCCTCGAGTAACAGAGGACACTTACCCTCCGACAGCTCTTGGTCCTCGGAACGTCCTCGCCAGTAGAAGAGGAATCGCAGAAGATAGACTCAAGCTCGAGAGGAATGGCATAGGATATCGCGTTTCAAAGTACTCCCATCGTCGGACCAGCAATTAGAGTTTTTTTTTTTTACCAGAACTTTCAAGTATTACTTGGTTACTGTATCATTCTCGCCAGCACCTGCTTGTTGTTGGATTCACAAACATAGTATACACCTTCAGGCAGAATATAGCTTATGTTGGTCTCTCTCCCTACATGCCTATGTTCATCACTGGATATGGCCTACTTCGCCGGGATGCACAGTGGGAACCACTCTTCTTTCCCCTCCCAGCGTCCCTCGTACAGGAACCGGACCTCGTCTCCGCTCGTTTGTGCCATGACGCCTCCGTCTGTTGTCGATGTACACGAATTTTGGCTGAATCTAATGCATGAGCCATCAACAAGCAAGAATTAGAAATGATGACACACCCCTCCTTCCCTCTTCTCTGGCTTAATACCACAGTCTCTCAAGTGCTGTAGGTAGTGTTTCGTCACCATATCCTTGAATCCTGAAAGAACCCTCCGGTCATATGCTCCGTTCCGCCATTGCTTTTGCAGAATACATCCAATAGCCTCTTCAGATAGCCATCTTTTTTCTTCCTCCGAGAGATTGTGTAGATTAATCTGACGATCACATCCCTGCATTGGACACCACCATCGACCATCAACATCCGGCAAGAGAGGTGGTAACTGCAACTGCCATGGTATTCGGTATGCTGCGTCCTCTTCTGCGGAGCCGCCATCCCAGTCATCTTCCTCTGCGTCTGACGGCTCTGAGAAATCCGAGACGTATTCCGCAACCCCGGGAGCATCCTCCTCGCTTCCGGGGTCTGATGAGAAGTTTTGATCCGTTCGGTGGTTTGGCTTGGCTTTTGCGAGCGCAATTTTACGGGCTACAAGTCTGTTATTTTTGCCGATCACTGGGTTTCTTTCGACCATTTCATCAAGTCCAGTCTCGCTGCTCTCATCTTCAAGACGCTCTTCCTCCGGCTCTTCCCCTATTGGCCAGCCCCACTTGACACCCAGACGAGCGGCTTCTTTCCTTTCTTTGCGTACCTCTTTGGCAAAGTTGTCCCAGGATATGACGTCGATCAGTTCTTTTCCCTTTGACCTTGATACGGTTTGAGTGATGAACCATTCGGCATGTGCAGCGAACAACCCCAATATCTCGCTCGTATGAGGCCTGAGTAGGTGACGCGGTGTTTTTGTCTTCCCCTTGTCATCTATATCGCTATCATCCTCGCTGCCAAGCAACCGTTGATGTTTGTCTCCAGGCGGACACGCAAATTTTTCCAAGTATCTCTCTACAAACCATATTGGCGTTCGCTTCAGCGCAGGAACATACGGATATTGTTTGACGATTTTTTCCATGAGTGCAAGGAGTCGCCATCGCCAAAAAAAGTTTTCAGAGCATGAATAAGTATCCACGTCCATGGTAGCTATCTCGTAGTCGCGATTGCTGGTGGACGTTTAACAAGAAAATTACCGTCAGAAAGTTGGCAAAAAATGACATTGGGTGCAGCTCACTGGGCTTTTGAGTTCCAGAGCAGTCCGTTCGGTACCATCTTCGCTATGTATCCAGCCGTCGGTACGTGGACGACAAAACAAGAGGGCGCACGTACCCTGCATATAGGTCGCCGGCATGTTCCTCTCGCCCTGGATCCGCACCATGAGTCTCGTTTCGTCTTCCTCCTGCTGAGTGGCGTCGCATGATGCAGTGAGGAGCTCGCGGTCGAAGAGCTCGTCCAGCGTGAACGGGGCCGGACAGCGTCTGCCCTCTCGCAGCGCATGCTCCCTGGCGCGTAGATTGAGTTCGGTCTCGACATCCTTGAGCCCAGAGTCGGATAGCCACTCGGGGTTGGCGATTGTGAGGACGCCACGGAAACGAAACCGACGATTGTCGGCCCGTCCTTTCAGGGGCTTCTCGGACTCGTCGAGACTGGGTTAGAATGGAGGGTGTTGAGAATTGGTTAGTTGCGCCGGAAACAAATGGTGACTATACCCATACCCGGTGACATGGCCGTTGTGCTCAAGGATGAAAGAATATAGGACGAGTCTGTTAGTATTCCGCATTTGACACGTTTGCTCGCGTAGAATATGCTCTTCAAGATATGGTCCTAGAGGCTGCTGGACAATGTCCTTGAAGGCACTGGCACTGATCATGTTAGTTGTGTGTGTGGTCCGCAAAGGAAAATGATCGAGATCGAGGTGACAATGATAGGTGCTTCCGTGTACATAACTTCGTCAACTAGCTAATTCACTTCCGTACAGGACAGAGTTGTAACAGCAAATGATATACCAAAGTATGCAATGAGTTGATGTTCAATGAGATATCAATAGGGAGTAATATGCTTCAAGGGATTAGGCAGATTGGTGACAAGGGACAAGGGGGAGGAGCAGACCAAAATTAAATCATAAACAGAACAACAACCCAACAGTCGAAGATGAGCTCATATTTGTCAGGAGAAACCAGCTAGAGAGGGCGGATAGAAATGTCCCAGACGATTACGCTGATGTAGGTTGTTGCGCCTGCGAACGTGTTGCCCAATTAAAGAGGTAACGCATATCGCTTGATGGCGGGTTATCAGCCGGTTGCTTAGGTTCAACAAGCAAACTTTGGATATCCCTATGGTCAGTATAACTGGTTCGAACGGAAGCTCAAAGACATACCTCCTCCTGTATAAGTCTTGAAGATCGCCATGATGTTTCGAGTTTTCAAAGGCAACGTTCAGATACTCTTGGACTTCGGGGATCTTTTTCAGATTATAATGCACTTGGAAGCGCTGCATATCTATCAATAAATGAACAATTCAACACCTCTGGCACGATCAAGATAAAGATGATGACCTTGGACAATACGGGCCAGCTTATGGTACTTGTTGAAGTTCAATAGCTTCCTACCAGGAACCAGGGGTGAATCTCGGTATGAAGGGTTTCCTTCTCGACAAAACGTGATGTCTGTCAAATAAAGGCCTGTTGATGTGACGACATGAGTACAAAGACCGTTGTCCTGTAAGCGATAATACTCACCTAAAAATGGCACAGCGGGCGGAGCAGTATTCCGGAGTCTACTGCGATACTCGTGGTAATTGCGACTATGATCTGCCAGTCGTCTCAGCGCCTCCAATTGCAGCTTATTCTTCTGAGGAACACCCTGAAAACTCCTGAGCAAACAAATCACAAGTTTCCCAATAGCCCAACTCACGAGCCACGTCTGATGCAGGCGAGAGATGGTCGACGAGTCAAGCGCTGCGAGTATTGAGCGGGGGGTGCTAAAATTATGCAGCGATGTACACCGCTACACCACACAACGTCAAAGTTCGATTTGGACAAATCCCAACCGGAAGACCTACGTCTGCCACCTTGATGAAGAACTTGACCAGATGTGTCCGCTTCTTGATGTCATGTTCGTTTAGAATACTCTCAGCGACCCAGCCCGTAATTACGGTGCTCAGCGAAGAGACAGCCCGAACATTTACAGGTGGTCTCATACCCTCTTGCCCTGTCTCCAGGATTTCTTCGGGTTGGATTGCACAGTAGAGATCACACTCCATGATCGTCAGCTGTCTTGCTAGCTCCAGGGTGTCGAATTCGGTAACGATGACGGAATCAAAGTTCTTATTCCGTAAATTCGAGAGTAATGCCTTTGTCATCATCGGTCGAGGGATCTCGGAAGGAGGAAAGGTGGGTGGGTTGATGGACATCCCTGGGTCGCGCATCCGCTCGCTCTTGGGGCTGATTAAATTTATGTTCGCATCCTGGCGCATGGCAATGAGATCGAGGATGCGCTGGGATGGTCCCGGGAAATATTGTTGCAGGGCTTCACAAGTGAAAGATTCCAGGTGTCGGAGAACTACATCATCAACACCCGGCCTCCAGTACATTTCTAACCAGCTCTTGACAAAGTTCGACACTCGAAGACGAATAGGAATCCCCTTATACTGTTGCCACTTGAGAATGTCATCTTCTGGGAGATTAGGAGGAGGCATGACATTGTACCGATGGATAAGAGCTTGGACGAGTTCCGGTGCCGTCGAGAAGAGTCGGAAGGTCAGGAAGAACACGGCAGAGAAAGCGGGGTCAACAATGCTGTCGTGGGGTATCATCTTCTCAACAAGTACTTCCAACGATGCCGCGACGAGGTGACCATCATCGTTGTAGATGACGTCCTCGGGTGAGTGGTCGTGGCCAAGGGGGTCACGCTTTACATCGAGGGTTACAGGTGATTCTTCATCTAGCACGAGCTGATTAGTAAAGACATCAGCAGTCTCTCGATCGTTTGCAATGTCTCCAGAAACGACCTCGGCCGACTTTGGGGACGGTGAAAGCACGACGTCCGATACAGTCGGTTCACCTTTCAAAGGCGGCAAGATGGATTGCTCGTCTAAGGAGGTGGGTGCGGTATCCTGCGAGCTATCAGAAGATTTCGAGTGGCCGGTGAGTACGGACGAATCAGAGGATGTCTCTTGGATCCGTGTCAGAGTCTGTGAATGACCCGTTGATACTGGTCCCTGCACAGTAACGTCCTCCCCATCGGTGCTACTTCGATAAGACTGCCGCAGAGAAGATCCACTTCGCTGGCTTCGCGAAAATTTATTCTGCGTGAACGAGGCAGAGCTGATGTCTGTTTTCACCGGAACTTGGATAACAAACTCCAATTCCAAAGACGTCCGGCTCAGACATAGCTTGACCGCAGAAACGCAGTCGGCACCAGCTTTGCAAGCAGCGGTAGCAGAACGGATCAACGATGCTTTTTCTGCTTCCTCTGTCGCGTCCGGCGAAAGCGGGACCATAAGAAGTCGAACAGACTCGGCAAGCGAACTGGTTACATTATACAGTCCCTCTTTCGCAGCCTTGAGATTCCCAATCTTGTGTTGAGGAATCTCGGGGTGCCGCATGACGGCTTCAACAATGGTAAGGAGTTTACAGACCATTTCGACGATCTCTCGTACCAGTTCATACATGTGGCCCGTGCTGGACGCATGAGATGAACGTGAATGGGAATGTGCGTGACCTATAAAGGCGGCAATAGTTGAGAGGTATTGATCATGGGTATGTTTGAGAGCTTCCATAACCTCGGAAGAAGTCGAAGGTCCCGAAGGGAAGGACGGTAACGCATGTGGCCTGGGCGAATCGATGGAAGAAAATGAGGAAGAAGAGGAAGTGCTGCTTATCGATAGCATGGCAGGTTTGTGGCGGCTAATGCCTTCGTAGGCAAGGTATTGCTCCCTCTTCGCACGAGAGGCCACCATTCGATGAGGGAGCGTTGGAGCAACAGATAAGTGAGAGTCTCGACATAACGACGGTACTTTGTGCTGCGATCGAAGGTCACTGAGACTCCTTGCGCGAAAAGTTGTCCTAGCGCATTCATAATCTTGTAGTTTGAAATTTTTCAGATCTGATAGTTCACCCGATAACCGAACAGTTTCAGTTGGTGTTATCGGCAATCCTGCCATTGGGTCTGGGGAGGCACGTCCGGGCTGTAGGTGAGTCGACGCGATGCTGTCGACGGGCGACGACTGTCCCTTCTCTGGGAGCTCAACCCCGCACTGTACCGCCACTGCTAAGAACCGTCGGACTTGAGAGAATACCTGGCCACCAAGTTTCAGCATTCCCTCGATCTCTGTATCCCGAGCATCTTCATCACATGTCTCATCCGAAGCTCTTCTTGCCTGTGAGACCAACGCAGCCAAGACGGTCAATATTTGTTTTCGTTCGAAGGCCAGAGGAGAGAAACGCTTCAGTAATGGCGCTTCACGAGGCAGACATTCCACAGAAGAGAGGATATAGCGGACGCAAGATATAATGCATGCTGTGGATGGTTGAAAGTGTGTCATGCGATTAGACCTGACTGCACTTTGTAGGAGGGATAAGCTCTGCAATAAATTGATCATTAAAGGTGGACAGTACGAGGCGATGTCAGGACCAAGCGCTTCAGTGACCAGAGGACGGTGGTCTTTGCGCGATGACCCGCGAGAGGGGGTAGTAGCCCATGATGCTGTCGATACAGCCGACATTGTATGGGCATGGCGAGATGGTTGGCGAGGCTGGGAAAAACGAAACCGGAGTCAACCCAAAGCGATTGGGAGGGCAAGGGTCACTTACCGACGGGCGAAGTTGTTCTTCCGTCAAAGAGATGACGCGCTCGTCGGTACTAACGTAATTACTTGGGAACCATCCTCTCTGACCGTGTAGTTCACCATCCCACCAGCCACTAGAGTCACGGTTGAACACACGGATAACCTGACCTGCGCGAAACGAAAGGCATGTGGCGTTTTGTTGTTGTGGGACAAAATCGTGTAGGGCTAGTACATATTCGGGCACGGAAGTTTGGACCCTGATTGTTTCGTCTGCCGAAGGGCTGTGTGGGCTGGGCTTAGTCTGGGAAATAGGCTGCAAAGACACCTTGTCGGCGTCGGGCAAATGTAGAGAAGAGGAAGATGCAGACGCAGACGCAGAGGAAGAGGGACAAGGGGAGACGAGAGATATTGAAGAACTCGTAGATGCGGTGGACCCACTGCGCGCACGCAGGCCATTCAGGTGAGAATGGGAGGGGATGGAAGAAGTTGTACTTGAAGGACCGGCCGATTTTTTCGATGCTACAACAGACTCCCGGTGTACATCGGTATTGACGCGAAGACGGATTGGGGCCATTATCGAAGTGGTCTAGGAGAAAGGATCAGGTTGATATTGACCAGCGGGGCTGCTGTCTGTGCTGTCAACTATCGCGACTGCCGAAGGAGAAGTATGTAGGGAAGGAAATGTAGCCGTACGAAATGGTGTGATGCGACAGGGCTACCGCAACACGAACGAGACTGGTGCTGCCGGTGCACGAATGAGAGTACAGAGGATAGTACAAGGAGGAGAGCGTCGTGAGAGTCGTGAAATGAAAGTAGTGTGAGCAGCACCGACGTCGGCGAGTCCAACATATGTCAGATGAACGTCAATGTTATTTGTAACAATACACCAAAACACGAGCGAGTCTAACCCATCGACATGTGTACCAGACACCGATCAGCACAACGAACACACCGACGATCCCTGCACCAATGTATCCATAATTCTCATTTGCCTGGTCGTCGTTCAGTAAGTATCACCCCGGGAATGCGATGCACCACTCACCACCGCCCACGCCCGCCACCACGCGCCAGCCAGTCCGCCACCACCGGATGCGGACGCTGCAGTTTGGCATGGTCCACAATTTGCCCCAATCAGCCCCATTATCTCTATGAGCGAAATGCTACGTTGATCACAAGATTAGCAACCAGTGCACCGCTGTTTCATTCACTCACCTAAACGCAAGCAGAATACTTATAGCAGTCAGGATAATGCTCAGCTGCGACAGCGTGCTCCGTGTGACCAGCACAACTTGATCTTCGTGTTCACGCTCCATCGCATTCCCGCTGCTATTGTGTATCGCATTGTCCGTTACCTTGCTCTCTTCCTCGGGGCCATCGCGGGATGGACCAGTGATATCAGCCCCGTTCGATCTCGCGAAGCCTGCCTTGTGTGTTGAAAAGGTGTCCGCCGACCGCGTATCGCCAGCCCTCAAGGGCGGACTGGCGCGCTCAAAAACCTTCCATGAATGCTGAGCGAACCCGATGTACGAGTACAGCATCAGTATGGAATCGAGCGAGTCCACCAAGGTCATCCCTGTGGTAAACAATAGCTTTCCACAAGTCTGGATCACACCAATGTAAACGAAGCAAAAAAAAATCTCACAGGCAAAACGATGACATCCGCAGGGGCTACATGCACATCATTCCTTCCACCTTTCGCCAGCGCCGATATCGCGAGCAGGGCGATCGAAGATGCGGTGTCAAACCCTGAAGGAATTCAGAATCTACACTCGGAACGGACAATTCAGGAATCACCCAGGCCAAACAACACGCCAACGGGGTACATCTACCGACGCGGTTAACTAGGGAATGGACGGACGGTGCACTTGCACACCTTCCATGGACGATTCACAAAGTTGACCAAAGGTCCGAGTAGTCGCATCATCAACATGTTCTGACTTTGGCCATATTCTGGGTTTGTCTCTCCGTGCTCCGAGTCTCGTTTACGTCTGGTCTGTCCATTGGACGATAGGCACGCAAATCAGAGGATTGGTTATAGGGGGTTACCTGACGGCGTTGACGCAGAATTCTGCAGAGAATGAACGAATTGGCGAGAGCAACAATAAACAAGAAGGATCCGCTGATGGCCGGCCCTATAGGTAGTCGTATCGACTAATGGTGCGCATAAAAGTGCTGATACGCACCCACGATCGACCCAACGTTGCCGAATCCATCTAATTTATTGTAGATTCCGGTGCTGATGACTATGGCGACGTTCTGGCCATTAGTATGGCATTTAAGATCTAGGAGTCCAGAACAGATCGAAGTCGGAAGAACCTACCACCACGATCACTATCGTACTGTGTCCGAGAGAAAAGAAGAGCCCGCATGTTATTGCAAGCCGTCCGTGATTGATGATCGTCCGTGTGGCATTATCAATCGCGCTGAGACTGAGAATCAGTGGGTACTTGCACGGACACTGGTTTTGTAACCTTATGTGATCTGCATCAAGAGCTGCATGCCGTTTAGCAATGCTTGGTCGCAAGCGCAGACAGCAGGCTGAAGCTTACCATGCCTCAGGCCGATTGTCTGCACACGGGCAATGAACAAGATGAAACGACATAGCAGAGTTGGAATAATACCCAGGCAAGGATAGCAAGCGGTAAGATCGCATGAGAGCGTGCCGCGAAAGCCCAGCAGATGGCGTTTGCAACGATTTCGAGAGAGATGAGAAGAAGAGACCGACCGAAGAGGGTGAGTGAGAAAGGGATGCGAACAGTGAAGAACGCTCGTTGAAGCATGTTTTTCATCACTGATCAGATTCACGATTGAGAGTGCGAGAGATAAGCCTTAGTAGGTAGGGCCGCGAGTCGAGTTTCATTGGTCACTAGCACTGACGGCCGTCTGTCGTCCAGTCTACTATCCTATGCATCTGCCCGGAATCCCTAACCAAATGTCTTCACCGTGTTCCTCAACTCCTCTTGCCACCCATCCCTTTCCTGTTCATGGCTTGCCTCCTGGATGATACCTCTTATCTGTGATTATTATTACTATCTGGGTTACATTGGAACAAATTTTGGATTCATGTACACAGCGTCGGAGCTGAATGTATATAACGGGGGACAAAGTTCGTGACGAGCCTCATGCGGCTGCGTTAGTATCATGGTTTATTTCTCATGGGGCTGCTTGCGGAAATGATTTGCGTCTTGTTGGCTTGGTTTGGAGGCAGGATGGGATGGGGATGCTCAAAACGGGTGAAAGCGAAACCAGAAGTATGGCCTACACAGCCCTCTGGCTGCCCCATGTAGATGATGCAGAGAGATGGGGCGGTTGGATGTTGAGGTGGCAATTCAGCGCTGGGCTGCACGTTCCAGCGGATCCACAGCCATGCGAACGATCCGCGTTCATATTGGCCACTGCGATATCTACGGTCAAACACCTTGACATTTTTGACGCGTTGGAGACCCTGATCAAACTAGAGAAGGTTGGCATGCCTCAGGGTGGGACGATATTTAAGCGGGATCTGCCAATTCTAGACGGGGATCCATCTGGCAACTGGGACATGTATTATCGCCGGGTTTGAATTTGTGCACGGACTGATCGTTGTTGTAGGTTTAGCGCCTTCTTTGCATAGTGTTCTGCATATCTGCTTGTGGTTTGCGGTGCTGTTCTTCGTGATGATGAGGGAGTGACCGCTGCTATCTTTGAGAAGCTATGGCGGGGATGTGTGGCATGTTGCGGGTGGGGCTTAGGGTTTGTGTTGCTGCTCACTCACACAGTGGATTATCCACTCGTTCGTGGTGCCAGATCAGATAGGGATCGGTGGTGGGCTGATGATCCCGCCTGGGATGAGCCCGGCCAGATGTGTTGTTCTTCCACCCATATGGTTTCATCTCCGCCACGAATGAATCCATCCAATCACACGTGAGAAAGAGGTCATGGAATGGAATGGAATGGAAGTAGCAACCAGTGCCATGCCGTACAGTCGCTGTGCCGCTCATCTCCGTCGTCGCATCTTATCTGCTCGATCTTTTTCCCGTCCGTGCCTTTTTTGTTCGGTTCGGCTCATGTCACAACCTGACCTGGCACGAACAATACATTTTGGATCTTTCGGACCGACACACTATGCGGTGGCGCAAGGGTCGGCGGATAAGGCCACATCATGACCCTGCCTGTGACTCTTCTGGTCTGGTCAAACACAAAGGGGCATCTCAAACAAATCACAGTCAGGCGTTAATCGCGGAATCTACAGCAACAGATATTGATTAGATGAACTGGACGAGCTTGGATGATCTGTGTATTCCAGCCTCGAACAGATCCAGCCTTATCCTCAAATCGTCCACTCCGCGAAGTCAATCCCAATCATCCTACCCATAGCAAAAATAGACTACAAACGAAACGAGCCCAAGGCTGTCACGGCTTTACTTGCTTTGGGCAACTATCATCAAGTTTGCCTTTACTAACAGAAATTCACCACGATCCTCGAGGTTATCAGTGTCGTGATGTAATCGCCTCGAGACCCAAAAAAAAAGGCATCACTAACCTAAGCCGGGTGCCGGAGTGCCCCATAAATCAAACGTACATAGCAATCAAGACGACGGGCCGTCATGCAACGCGTTGATCGATTAGCGTACACTTTCAACAAAAAGACAAAGCGTGGATGTGTAGATACCAGAAAAAAAGGGCAGAAGCAAAAAAAAAAAAGGCAGTTAAGGGGATAATGAAATTCAAAGGCAAGAGTAAGAAATGACCAACGGCAAGGAGAGTGCATAGATTGGCTACTCGGACCCATTTCAACAAGACGAATACCACGGCAAAAACGCCGACCAGGCGGTCGCAGAAAAAAGGACCCACCGATGAATTATACATTACCTCCTCCCGTAGTGTCCAGCCTGTGGCGGTGGCGCCCAATGATTATGCTGGGCGGCAGCCGCGGCTGCTAGCCCACCTAAAGGCTGACCACCTTGACCTGCTGGGCCACCTGGTCCTGGATACGAATAGGGAGGGGCAGTCATCATGTGTCCGCCATACATGCCAGCATCTGTGGGACTTGCGGCATGATGTCCATGATGTTGACCATGGGGAGCATAGCCCCCGGTCGGGGACGGACCATACTGTGGGGACGAAGGCACCTGCGAGTGTTGTTGCTGTGGGCTCGTCGGGGAACCGAGTGAAATTTGTGGGGGTGGCGGTGCCTGAGTAGCAGGTTGGTGCTGAGAGGCACCGGGGATTGAAAGCGGGGGTGGGATGGTGCTATTGGGTGTTTGGGGGGAGCCGGGTCCCGTGCGACCTGATGCTGTGGTTGCTGTAGTCGAGGGGCGACGGCGGCGTTTATCGCCAGTAGCTGCGGTACGCCCACCGTGGGCGACTTCGTCATCACCCTCTTCATCACCATCCTCTTTGGTACCAACGGGAGTCCCGACGGGACCGCCAGGGATGGAAAGACCACCGGGAAGATTAGTAGTGCTACCAGGAGGGATGGGCATCGGCTGCGTAGAGCGGTTCATGGGGGCGCCGACAGGTACATTAGGTAGGGCACCGCCGTGAGGACCACCTTGGGTATTTGAATTAAGGCATGCCTGGATGAGGTTTTTGCCTTCGGGTTGTGTGACGAGGGGCTGTAGCTTTGCGGTGGTAAAGGTGTAGACGAGACCTGTTTCGGAGACGACAAGGAGGAGGACTTGAGTGCCTGTGAGGGTGGAAAGCTCATAGGCCTGAAAAAGAGTGTTAGATAAGCAAATAGGCGACGGCACGATGGAAGAAAATACCTTTTTCATTATGCCTGCGAAAGTGAAGCAACATTTTCAGGAAAAACACGAGAGGCCAAGGAAGATGATCGCATACCAGCTTTCCTTTTGGAGAATGTTATGTGACGTCTTGATTTATCCTGAATAAACTCGATCTTAATCTTGCGCCTTCCGGCCTTCTTGTCCTTTGGTTTTTCCTCTTCGTCATCGTCATCGCCAGCGCTCTCTGCAGCATCCTGATCGTTGATGAAGCCATCTTCCGGGACGGGACCGGGCTGGGGGATATGCTGTGGTTGCTGTTGGTGTGACGGTTGAGCTGACTGGGGGGGCTGCTGTTGTGGGTCTGCTACGGGGGGAGCAGAGATGTCGAGAGCGGTGCGTTGGCGCTTGCGCATTGTTGGGGAGGAAGAGGTAGGGTCGTCCTGGATGTTTTGGCCGGAAAGGGAAGGCTGTTGACCGTGATGAGCCGCGGTCTTGGAATACGGATAAGATGGGGAGTTGTTGGATGCAGATGGGAGATGGCGATAGGCCATGTAGTGTGTGGGTTTGGCCAGTTGTCGCCGTTTGTGAGAGTGTTGGCGATGTGTTTGACGATGAACGGGATGTCAGCGAGGGTGCGGAGGGCGTCCTTATTAGGAATCGCTGAAGTTGGAAGGAGGTGGAAAAGGGAGGGAGTGTCAACGGGGGTCGTGTCTGGGACGATCAAAAAAAGACACCCCAATGTATTTGTTTATTTGGCTTCGCTTTGTCGGAGTATATATCAGGCACATCCCGGTAATACCCGGAATATACTTCCGCAGCCACATCTCCCACATCTTGCCTTTTGGGTATACTCCTTTCCCTTTTCCGCGGATGATTACCTCATCACTACCCTTTTTCGGTTCACAGCCTTTCAATTGAAAAAAAAATTAAATTTAAAATTAAAAAAAAACCAAGAAGGAGAAGAAAGACATATGATGCGTGGCGCTCAGCGCTCTTTACTGTCTGTCAGCTCAGCTTTCTTTCTCAACGAAAGAAAATTGCCGTGCACCCGTCGATCACGTTCTGGCATGTCAGCGTGTGTCAAGTCATCGGTATACCAAGTCCCCCAAGTGCCTCCCGGAGACGGCCGTCAACATCTGTGGCACCCCCTCGTTGTTGTCGAATGCCCTCGAGTGCCATCTCGATTGCCCGTACGTCACACCGTCCGTTCCACGGCAGTGGAAGCTTCCCGTGGACGTATGCAGCAACCTCCGTATCTGCAAGCCCCCAAGTGACAGGCCCACATCCAGTCAGCCCGTTCTAAACGCAACCTCGTCACGTACCGCTCGGCTCCTTGTTCAGTTGGCTCAAGTGCAACTCTCCACAGTCCTTGTCACGGCAAACACCGCCACCGGGCACCTCATAGTGACACACCCGAAGATCCGGACTGCGTCTAGTCACATGTGCAAGCCAACGGTACAGCACCAGCTGCTTCAATTCCTTGAGGTCTGGCAGAGTAATAGGGGAGCAAGGGTGAGAGCACACAGCGCCTGTGGAACACGAAGGAAAATGTACGCTGGTCGTACTGCGCGCACTCGCTTGCGATGCACTAGTTATCTTTGGCAACGACACGACCAATGTGGCATTTCCACCACTCGTCTCCGGTCCGAATCGAGGTCGAAGGAGCGGATATCGAGAGAAAGGGGAATCGTACAATGGAAACCCAGATCTTGACATTAGCAGGCGTGCTTCATTTTGTGACTGCGGCAATGGGGACCGGGTAACCTGTCGCCGACCGCAACCACGGGTTTACATCAGCACCCATCAACATATCAGGCCACAAGGCCTCCATAAAGAGCCGGGCTGGAGCACGCACCTGTGCCGACGATGATGCTCCAGAATCACCGGCGGCCAAGGACTCTTGATCGATATCCTCTTTCGATGGTGACACCTAAGCATGTGATTACGGCGTTGCGTGGAGGAAAAGGGGAAACAAAATGAAACAAAGTTAGGAAGGCAGATGTACGCCATAATGAAAAAGGGAATAGATTCTTGCCACTTGTGCGGAATGTGTCTCCTCAGCAACCAACAGGTCTAAGAAAACCACATAATGAAGTAAGCTATAAGCACCAATAGCAAGAGAAGTAATGGAATAAGATCAGTGCTCACTTACCTTGTTCATCATAGTCTCCGTCTGGAACTGACAGTTCATACCCTGAAACCCCCCAGTCAAATCCCCACAGGTGGTAATGAAAATGAAACCAGACCGATGAGAACCCGTATAATACAACCAAGAACGGAAAAGAACGATAAATCAATGTAGGAAGGACATTAAAAAAAATAACGATTTTAGGTGAAAGGAACAAACAGCCACAATAGGGGGAAAGGGGGGGAGAAAAAAACAAAAACGAGTATATCAGCCGGCTGTCGGACTGACGGAGAACCGAGAGAGAGAACCAATGGTGAATGTCTTTGGGGTCGATATACTGCTGGAGCCGGGCGGGCCAAGAGCGCGAACGGTGGCCGGGCTGTCGGAATTTGGAAAATCTGACTTTCCATCGGCCACTGATACCGAAATACCTGAATCCAAAGTGGGTTAACATGTGATCAAAACCGGTGCAAGATTGCTGTGACAAGTGAATGCCGACTGCACAAGTCCGGACCGGTGGGGGTGGGTGAGATAGTAAATGACACGAACCATGTCTTCTAGTAGTCAACTCCGCGACGGAATGGCGGTTGTTGTCCTGACCTCGTGAAGGAGGTAGTGCTGCAAAACTATCGTGACCCACTGAGCTGATGGGCGCGCCATCCTGTTTCATTACCACCGTCCGAACGTCAGCAGGAAATGGTATTACAGATGTTGACTTCCCGGGCAGCTGCAAATATACATTCAAGTACCCCTTGAAGAATACCTGCAACAGACTCACTGCCGCAAGCTTCTTCAATCTCGACTCTTCCCTTTGAGCAATAAGTTGTCGCATTCTTTTAATTTCCTCCTCCTTTTCCGCAAGCGCATTGGTAGTGGACGCTGCCGGCAATAATTGTGCTGTACTACCGTTAGCGACTACTGACGACCCCAAGGACGATGTCACTGCTGGCGTCGTAGTGAGCCGCGGCGGAACGCGTGGAGTGGTAACTGCCGGGGAATATTCCCGAAAATCACCGTTCCCTGCTTGATCCCCCATCACTTGGCTGTCACCCTCGTCTTCACTGTCGCTCAAATCGATTACGCAACGGCGCATACCACTAGTTCCGCCAAAACTGCCAACTTTGCGTCTGGAGAGAGGGTTGGGATAAGAACCCCCACTGGAATGTCCGTTGGAGGCTGAGCTTCCGATGCCACGCGAGGGTCCTGGGCCACCATCAAAGTCAACGAAGTCGGCCGCCACAGGGCGCTTTATACCTCGGCGTTGAAGATAGCCGTCTTCCTCCAAACCTGAATAACCCAGGTTCCCTTGAAGGGTAGGCGCGCGGGGGTCAGAGGCGGTGGTATCCACAGATGTCGCTGAACCTCGTTCCATGCCATTGCCGGCAGAACTCATGTTGCGCGTTGACTCAATAGGCAATGCCATGGGTGAATGAAATTCAGCATTGAGGGGGGTGACTGAGGATGACTTGAGCTGACTCGGAGGGGGTCCCGATAAAGAAACAGAGGGACTGCCAGACACGCCAATGAAACTAGGAACTAAGCCATCAACGTCCATGCGATCAGAACCCGAAAAGGAATTTATCCCGATGGAGGGCTGTTGGTTATGGCTAGTGCTGCTCCCAGCACTCAGGGGTTGCACGGGTTCAATCGTCTTTAAGAAATCGTCGACGGACTGAGCATGAACTACACTCATATCGAAGTCCTGGTCTTTGGTAGGGCTGAGAAAGCCAAGAATTTCACTTTGTCGAGCCTTTCGGGAGGCTATGGCAGCTTTACGAGCAAGAAGTTCCTGGCGTCGTTGTTGTTCTATCACGAGCAATGAATGAGAATTAGAGAGTCCAGCTGACGATGGCGAACTTGGCTCGGCCTTGATATACGGAGAAGGGTCCGGTGAGGACATCCGAGTGTCGATGTGCTCCATGCTCATGCGCTCAGCAAGAGATATTCGAGCTGGAATGACAGATGGAGGTGGCATCGTAGAAGACGAAGAGTGCAACGAGTGTGCAGACAAGGATGGAGAAATTGGAATAAGCGCGAGCATCTCAAGCGTCGGGTACGGAATGAGCCCACTTGTGTCCAAGTTACTTGGAAGCCGCAGATTGAGTTCGGAGAAAACGTAAAAGACAACATGTCGACTCAGTCCACACTCCAGAAGATATTCGGGAGGAACGCCCCATCCAAGGAGGTCGAGAACAATTTCTTTAGCACTATTATATTGATCTAAAGTCACTAGAAATAAAGTTAGTTAGTGAAGGGGGGATGGACGTAGAGCTCATGACTGACTGGTTAGTCCCGGCCGCACATGATTGGCATCGAGTCGGTAAGTGGGCGTCTCGAGCACAATAGGTTCAAGGCTGGTTGCTTGCCACGGCTGGGCGCCAGAAGACTCCAGTGGGGACGGTATTGGAGCTTCGATATGAGATGATGAACCAAGCGGCAATGAATTTTCTACTTTTACAGATTCCTGGGGCTGAGAAGGAAACAATCGTTGTCTCAACCTTGGGGGTGGGGTTGGAGACCGTCGTAGTTGAAGTGAGGTTTCTGTATCGCTGATTTCGCCCTCTTCGCGAATTTGACCGTCCTCGACGTCTTCTACGTGGTCTGTCGGTTCCGTTGTTGTCGGTTGCGGTGACAGCGAACGATTGGATAGAAATGCTACTGGATCGTCAATGCCGTAGTCGAGGTGGAAGCTGGGCTCTGGAGCAAGGCGAGGAGGGAGAGTGGGTGCGTCAGTGGCGACCCTCCGGCGCTTTCTGGATAAGAGAGCGGCAGCACGCAAGGAGGAATCCGTGTCTAATGTTGAGGATGACGGCGGTGGTTGCTCGATGTCGGCGTCCATTGGGAAGAATGAATGAAGGTGGTGGTTGAGAGCGAAGATGTACACGACCCCCGAATGGTTCAGCCACTCGCACGGACCCCCGTCGGATTAGCGAGCGAGCGAGCAGGACCAGGCCTTCAACCGCGACGCCCACGATGCCGCTCAACTACTCCAAGTGGGATCAGCTTGAGCTCTCAGACGACTCTGACATCGAGGGCCATCCCAACGTCGACAAAAGGTCTCTCATCCGATGGAAGCAGCGCGACATTCGCGAGAAACGCGAAGCCCGCAAGCACAAGATTGAAACTCTCAAAGCCGAAATCGCGTGCAACAACGTCCTCCATCCACGCCTCATCAGGATCAAAGAGCGCCTTGGAGACGCATCCATCACTGGCGCGAGCGACCTCGCAGAAGACGCCGAGGCCGGTCGCTCTCTGACCGGTCTCCCTTTCTTTCAACATCTTGTCGAACGTCTCCAGTCCAACCCATCCGACGCAGCACCTACCGATGCAAAGGGCCAGCCTACTTACGATGCCATGATTCTCTCTCTCCTTCTTCAGATCTATGACAGCATCAAGACTCTTCCTCAGGGCGAACACGACAAGGCCATTCTCGATGGCCTGCAGAGACACATCGCCCAGCTCACAGAGCACACACACAAGCTTCAGGCTGACCTCGACGTAGAAATCGTGGAACAGAAAAAGCACATCACCAGTGACGACATTCACGAGGGTTGGGAAAGCAAGGTATCTTAATCTGTATGTTCCTCGTCCAATTTATTCATAACTGCACAACACTGCCAGTATGTCCCTCCTAAACCTGCCCCACCCCCAATCAAAAATGCGATCACGGATACGACTTCGAGTATCAAGAAGACTACAACCAAAACGACAACCTACGAAGTACTCAACCCTGCTGCTTCTTCTCCCGCAGTCCCCTCATCTGATGCGGATGCCTCTGGTGCTGACGAGCAACAGGAAGACCTTCCAGCTCTCACGCCATCCCTCGCCGAGTTCTCTCATTTGCCGCTCTGGGGTTACGCCAAATCCTTTGCGTTCATCCAAGAAAATCGCGATGTCGTCGTTCCAGGTGCATCTGATGCTCTTCTTGTCACTGCCTTCCAAGCAGAGTCGGATGGACGTGGCAAATACGCAAAGCAATGTGTCCACCAGAGCCTGCTTCTGCAATATTGCGATAAATTGGGTCGTGACGGAGTGAGAGTGTTCTTCCAGAAGTGGGCGCCCGCCTCCTCAGCGCGATCACACTAGCACTAATTATTATCGCCATCACGAATCTAGGATGATCGCCGGCGATAAACGTGCCGTCCCTATTTTCGTCAAAGACGTCGAAGATACCTATGCTCATCTCGTCACCCGTGTCGCAGCAGCAGCTACCGAGGCCTCTTCTTCTGCTGCGCCAAAAGAGCAGATCCAACTCGTTCCTGAGAACCCCGACTCCTCCATCAGCTTCAACGTGCCGGATGGTCCACCGCCTGACGATCTCGTCCTCGAGGGACCTGGAACGGAGGATATGGATATCGAGGAAGTGCGCAAAGCGTTGATGATGCGGTGGACAGTCTTTAACGGGTTTGATGACGCTCTGAAGGATGCATTGAGAGTCGGGACACTGGAAGCAGTGAATAAGGTACTTGGAGAGATGGACGTTGCAGAGGCGGAGGACGTGGTTTCGAAATTGGATTTGGTAGGAATTATGAGCTTTGCAGAAGGCGGCGTCAGAGACGAGACTGGCGGCGCAAAAAATGTGGATGAAACAGTGTAATTGTCTTTACTGTGTGGACCAGCGAGTTGTCGAATACCATGTAATTCATGTTCCAGGCGATATTTCACAGAATAAAAAGTACATCAAACAAGCTCCTCGCTCGCTTCGGAATGTGGGTCGAACCCATATGCAAGGCCCAAAGCAACTCTTGCTGCGGCTTTCCTCCTCTCCTCATCCGGCATCCCAGAAATTTCCTCCTTCAGTCCCTGAAGGGCGCCCAACACGCCTTGCAGATCAAAGCGCTCGAGATTGGCATCTGCCATCTCCACGTCAAGTTCCCCGATTGGACAACTTTGTGACGGCACTGCGCCAAAAGCGGTCAACGGTTCAAAGTTCCTGTCGCCATGTTCCTGAGCAGATGAAAGCGACAGAGGCACAGTACCAAAAATCCTGCGTGAAGTTTCCGCAATCTCAGCTTGCGATGGCATATCTTCGCCTTCTCCATTGCTATTCTTGTATTGCGGCTCCAAATGGACCGACCTCGTGTCCGGGTCGCCAAAGTCTGACACAGAGCCGAGAGACTTGTAGGACCCGCTGTATGCCAACTGGCTTGCATGTTCATCCAAAATGGGGGTTGAGCGGCCAGACGGAGGGTAGCCAAAGCCGAAGGTGGAACCAAAACTAGTCGATGCGAGAGAGGCAAGCCTCGGACTCTCCAAAGAGGCTCCGGGGGTACCAGTGGAACTTGCAGATGGGGCGAAAATAAAGGTGGTGAAATCATCGTCGAAACCTACTTTGGGGGTGGTCGGGCCCAAGTTCTCAAGGAAACCACTTGAGGAAGGTGATAAAGTTCCCGGAGTGACGACGGTGCTCCAGGGAACTTCGTCCTCACCTGCGGCAGATGACGTGTCCACGTCATCTCCATCGAGCCAACGATTGAGTTCTTCGAGCTCCCGTCGCATACAGTCACGGTCTTTTCCGGATATCTTCTCTCCGACCAGTCGTGCGAGATTGTGGTAATCATTTTGTGGGGTCGCGCCAACGAAGCCTTGTCGGGCCATTGACGGCCACATGATAGTGCTCAAGGCGTCAATAATTCGAGGTATACCAAGGATACCTGTGGAAATAATGATGAAAATTATCGCATGGAGCGGGTCTTGTAAACTAACCGGTACGGTCGGGCGCAGAAGCCTCGATATCTGAGACATCGACAAACTCGAAACCCCTGGAAGACAGGTAGGCATCTGTGTCTTGGTCATCCTCGATCTCTGCGGGCAAAATGGAGCTAGCGGGGGAAAGTCTAATGGCAAGAGCAACCTCAAATTCATGTCCCGATGTAGGCTGAGAGAGGTTGCGTATTTGATCGTGATAGGGCTACACAGCGCGGATGAGAGGGAGACAGGAGACAAACGGGGAATGTTACCTCTCCTCTGTTCCAGACAAACAGCAGAGCAGGTGCTACGAGCTCATGTTGGACTAAAGCCCAAGAAGAGAGCGAGCGCACGAGGAATTTGACGTCGGCTGTGTAGTACTTGTTCACAATCGTCCATGGCACGGAAGAAGTTCGTTCATCAAGGACGACGTCCTTCACGAGTCCTGTAGTCGCCGGTCAGTCTGTACTCTGTGTCAAAGGCAAACGACATGCTCTGAAGGAGTGCAAGAACTGTCTGCGTTGTTGATGCGACAGCGAGAATGGTGCAGTCGTCCATGTCGTCGACCCAGTAGAAACACAAACGACCTTGGCTCCACGTTATACGACGATTTTGTCGACCAACCTCCCGATCAGCAAGCGTTATCTAGAGACACTGTCGAGGACGTTCGCAGGTATGCAGTATGCAGCTAACTTCTAATGCCCGTAGTCCATACGGTGCGGTCATTGATACATTCATGCCAGAGTATCAAACGCTTGGTTCATCATAAACAACCCCATCCTCATCGGCCATCTGGGTATCATTCCATACGTGTTCTATATAGTAAAACATATCCTCAAGCTTCTCTGTTCGCCTCATGCAGCTGCAGGCTCAGCGGTGCGCACTGACTCGAGCGTATTCGCATACTGGAACTCGCCAGAATTTTCGTACTGACAATGGATATGGTTAACATAATGTCTCGTGTCAGCACAAATCCCTACCTCCCACATGTCGATGGCAACTTGGCAGCTCTCTCGGACGACGGTTGGTGCATCTTCCCGTATCATCCATTCCTTTAAGTGTGGAAGGACGTCGGGTGTTGCAATGCCACCCAGAGCTTCTGCTGCCTCGTGTCGCACCATGTCGCATTCGTTCGTGTCTTGAAGGACCTTGATAAGGGATGGCACCGAATGCGCCGATAACAGCTGGCCAAAGACAAATGCGATCTCGTGCCTATTCCCGTCTAAACGACAAGACGTCGAGTACGGTGCTTCACTTACTTGAAAAGAGCGCTGTCATCAGAGAAACCACTTGCGAGTGCATCTACCGCTGCTGGCGTGCCGATATTGCGCAAGGCAAACATCGCACGGTATCTCTCAAAAAGAGGTAGCTGAGTATTGAGCAATTCCTCTTTGAGCGATGATATGGACGTATCCACTACACCGGCAGGACCAGGTTGCCCGGGTAAGAAATGCGAAGATGGTGGAGCGGGATCGATCGATGTATATGTGCTATCGTAGTCGGATGCATCGCAGGAAAGGAGAAATCGGGATGGACAGACTCACGGTACAACATCCAGAGACTCTGAAACTACAAGCTGCTTCCTTCCTTCTTCCGAGTTATCCCAATCGATCTTGGCGAGTGCGATCTCACAAGTCTCGCGCACGCTCCGGTTCGAATCTGAAAGATGCTCGCGCAGGATGGGGACTGACTCTGTAGAGCAAATCGCGCCCATTGCCTCTGCTGCCTTTCGAGAAAATCACTTTAGAGGAGGTACATGAGGAGATGTTTGACTGACGCACCTCGTGCCGGACCATCGGGTCCTCGTCTAGATTTCGCAAAACTGATTCAAGGACGGGCAACGCAGATATCTTTTTCATTTGGCCTAGGCAATACGCCAGCTCGTGTTTGAGAAGAGCGGAAGGGTCGTTAAAGGCTGTTGATAACTGAGTTGGGTGACGGTGAGATAAAGTGAAAGACGGATGAGATGAGACCTTTGGATATTATCGCCACTGCATCGTCACTTTTAAGCGACTTGAGCGTAAAGAGAGCGCGAAATCTGCGATGAAGGTGAACATTTTGGGGGCCATTGAGGAGGACCCGCTCGAGAGCCGCAAGTTCCGCTGGCGAGATTACCGACATAAATACGACAACAAGCAACGTTCTCTCGGGCGGACTTGAAAATCTACGCTACGCTTTCTTCTTCAAGTCGACGATATGCCCAAGTCAAAACGCTCAAAACTCGGTGAGCTCTAGAGATCATATTCTTTTCTTGGTTCACGAGCAATGACACGGAATCAGTATCACTTACAAAGGTCTCAAAGAAGACCAAGGAACACAAAAATGCGTTTCTGAGCGAGGTGAGTACAACGTGGTCCCACGGATGCATCGTTTCCAATGCACGACTCGACAGATACAACAAAGTGCAGAAAAATGGAAGTACTGCTGGTTATTCGAGGTGGGCGCGATGCGTAACGCACATCTAAAAACCGTCCGAAATCTTTGGAGAGAGTGCGTCGATGGCACATCATGGCATGTGTTTCGTCTGACATGGACAGTAATCAAGTTCAGCACGGATATTCTTTGGCAAGGCCGCAGTGATGGCGAAAGCACTTGGAAATACCCCAGAAGAAGAGCATCAACCAGGGTTGCATGTACTTGCCAAGGCATGTCGTCTCAGTCCACGCGATGGATAGATCGATGACCATCATCAAACGTTAGGAAGTAAAAGGCCAAGTCGGTCTGCTATTTACCGACACAGAACCACAGGAGGTAGTTGAGTGGTTCCAAGACTTCGAACGGGCCGACTTTGCCCGTGCGCGAAATGTTGCCAGCCGGACGGTGACACTCCCCGTAGGACCTGTGATGCGAGTGCATTCAGACCCTCCAGAACCGTTCCCACACAACGAGGAGCCCCAATTGCGCAAACTGGGGCTCTCTACAACGTTGGAAAGAGGCGTCCCTACATTGGAAACGCCGCACAAGATATGCGACGAGGGCAAGGTGCTCACGAGCGAGCAAGCACAGTTGCTGAAGCTCATTGGGGAGAAAATGGTGGTGTTCAGGGTGAGACTGAAAGCACGATGGGACTCTCACACAGCGCTAGTAACGCGATTAGAGGTGCCAGCTGATACAGGGGACATCGATGAGGACGAGGAGATGGACGAGGCTTAGTAGATGCTGCTGTACCGATCTGGATTGCATATAAGACCGAAACTGATCTTGAGCTCGTTGCGCTCATCCTCCATCATGTCCGCAGATTTTGCCCTCAAAGCGTCGCCTGACATTCTTTCCCCGAAAGACATGCTCTCCTTGCCCAGGCCAGGTGTACCGCTCCCCAACACGGCCGGTGACTTGGCCCTCGTCTCCATCAGCGAGTACTCCTTTGACGATCGCAAGTGAGTTTCTGCAGATCCAGTCATCCTCCGCACTCAGATCACACAGAACACACAAATATATTGCTATAGTACCCATTGTGGCCGGATCGGACCCATACAATCTCCCACTCCCAGATGGAGGCGATGTCTTTTGGTTTGATTCCCGCACCATCGTGCATGTGGTCGAGACAGGCGCAGACAAAGAGAAGAAACAGGAGCTATTCGCGATCTCAGTCACACTCACCGGAAACGCGATTAGTGTTGGCAAACCTGCCCCTGCCGGCTCCCTTCCCGTCACCACTGCCGCTGATTTCCGGTATGCGCATTCCGCCGGCATCCTCGTTTTTTCTGCGTATGTCCACGCAGATGGTAACCTGAAGGCTGTCAAGGACAACGATGAAAAATATGATAATCGAGGTAACTCTGCTTTGGTCTATGACCAGACATTCGAGCGGCAGTGGGATACTTGGGTTGGTCCCAAACACAAGTCTCTCTTCACTGTGCGATTGTACTCGAATCAAGGAAAACTTGCCCTCGGTGACAACTTCACCAACGTTCTTCTGGGAACCGATTTGGTACGTCGTCCGTTTATAAAATAAAAAAAAACACTGGCACAATGATTGACGACATCTTAGAGTTCTCCTGTCGAGCCTTTTGGCGGAACAGACGATTTTGATATCTCAGATAGTTCGATAGTCTTGACTGCGAAGGACCCTGTGCTACCAAAAGCAACCCACACGAAACAGAATGTGCGAATGCTCGATGCCCTCACGTCATTTCATTCACCCGACTTCAGGTATACCTCGTTAACTTCGACGGCTCCGATCTCAGGGAGCTCACCGCGGGCATACACGGCGCAACTCATACACCGGCTTTTAATCGCCAGGGTGACAAGGTAGCCTGGCTTCAGCTTGATGAGGATGGTCACGAATCAGACAGGTCAACTCCCTTGCTATCACGCTTTTATCCACAAACTGACACTTGAATCAGGGCCAAGATCGTTATTCATGACCTTACAAATAGTGTTAGCCTCACTATCACGCAAAACTGGGATCGTTCACCCAGCGCCTTGGCGGTACGTTGTTCCACTCCTTTTTCCGGAAAACACGATTTTAACTAATACCAATGTAGTTCTCAGAAAGTGGTGAATTTATCTATTGCATCGCCGAAGACACCGCCAGGGGGAATATATTCACCCTCTCGATCCCTCCAACACCGAGCGGTACTTCTGCATATACAGAAGCCAAGTCGCCATTCGATAAGCCCATTGCACTGACCCACACCCACGTTGCATCGGGTCTATATGTACTTTCAAATGGCCGTCTTCTCTTTGCGCTGTCCTCTCTCACGTCCCCGAATGATGCATATGTTCTTAGCGACCTCCGGCTTGTCGAGGCGGACATTAAAAAGAATGCATCAAACCCTGTTACAGGCGAGCTCACCCGAATCACGAACTTCTCAGCTGCATTTCTGCGAGGCAAGCACCTACACCCTGGCGAGGACTTCTGGTTCCAAGGTGCAGAGCACAGAATCCATGGATGGATTCTCACACCTCCCGGTTACGAGTCTACGGACGTGAAGAAGTGGCCTGTCGTGTTGCTTATCCACGGCGGTAAGTTCCGTTATATTAGAAAGTGATGCGAGAGAGATTAAAGCAATAATCCAGGGCCGGAAAGCTGCTGGGCTGATTCTTGGTCTACTCGTTGGAATCCCAATGGTCGGTGATCATCCACTTATCGTGTTTCTCTGCAAGTCCAATACACCCCTAGTCTTTGCAAACCAGGGTTACGTGGTTGTGGCAATCAACCCTACCGGTTCCACTTCTTTCGGTCAAGGTACGCGGGGATCTTAAATATAATTTTTCGGTCTCACATAGAAGCGTAAGACCTAACCGAGGCGATCAAAGAAGACTGGGGAGGAAAACCTTTTGTGGATCTTAAAAATGGGTGGAAATATGTCCTGGAGAACTATCCCCAGGTGATTGCCAGTCAGACTCTCGTTCCCCGAAGTGCTTTTTTCCATGGATCATTAGATTGACCCTGATCGAGCGGTCGCCGCCGGCGCAAGCTACGGAGGTTACGCCATCAAGTAGGTTTGCACCTTATCTTCACTTCTCCGAATCGCGGTGACAACCGCCGCTCTCCAGTTGGATTCAGGGAAACCCTGAATTTGGCTTCGGCTTCAAGGCCTTGGTGTGTCATGATGGGGTAAAGCTACTCATGTATTCCATTTCCGTCGTTTTAACGTCATGACAGGTCTTTGATACCACATACAATGGTTACGCGACTGACGAGCTCTTTTTCGTGCGTGGACATCCCCATGTGGTCCATCAGATCCTCCTGATAACTAGCTAGTTTAACCACGAATGGGGAGGTCGTCCCTGGGAAGAGAAACCTTTGGCACTGTCTCGCAAGTAAGTTCCCACATTCGATTTTTGACAGTTCAGGCGGAGTACGTCACACACGACAGGTATAGCCCAGCATACACCGTGCACAAATGGTCGACACCCCAGCTTACCATTCACGGGAGCAAAGATTACCGTTTACCAGAAGGTGACGGCATTGCGGTATGGCACGCCCTGCAACAGTGCGTTTCTTTCCGTTAAACTCTTTAGAACTTCCATTGACACCATAACCTGAAATAGGCTTGGAGTTCCTAGCCGGCTGGTAATCTTCCCAGACGAAAACCATTGGGTATTAAATGCTGGGAATAGTTTGAGGTGGCATTACGAGGTATTCAGGTGGTTCGATGATTTCGTTGGCGAGAATGCTGCCACCCAGACGCGCAACTGAGGCAATCAGTGTAATGTACCAAGGAAGTCGCATGGTGCCATGAGCCTTGGCAATACCATCTAGGAATTTTGATCATGTCTTGGTGAAATGTGTGTCCAGTGTGAAAGTATAGATAGATCATGAATAAGGGAACAAATAACATGAATAGAAATGCAGTGAAGTGTCAGATGAAAGAATGAATGCATTCAAGATTTTGTAGAAGCAGAAAGCCGATTCTTCTTGGCGCTGGAAGCGGATGTCTTTCGTTTCTTGACCACGGTGGGAGTGCGAATCGATTTCTGAGGCGAAATTAGTTTCGGGATATGTTTCATGGCATAAACTTCCTTCCGATTTGCCTGTGAACACACTGTCAGCGCTAACAGGTATTCAGCACTTGTCGTCTTGCCGACCTCAATCCCCATTAATAGCTCATCATCGCCATCCGAAACAGGTTGATATTCTGAATCGCTTTGCTTGGAATCTTGGCGGGCACTCTCTCGTTCTCGTTCCGATTCCTCATCGTCGATCTCGACGTAGGCTCGCTTCACGGATACTTTCCGCTTAGCCCGCGGAGTCGCATTGCTGAGCTCCTTCAAGGGAGGGGGCCTTGAAACATGAGAGCCCAAGACAGGTTTGGGTCCCGAGGAGCTTGAGGCCGGCGCAGTGTTAGTGGCAGTACTTGAGGTAAGTGTGCCGATTCCCACGTCTCGATCAAGACTCTCTTCTTTCACAGGGACCTCTACAACGGCATGGACGCGACGGAGAACTATCTGACGCGTGCCGCTTGAGGTCGATCCTTGTGGGATCAGGGAGGCAGCGTCTTGTGCGATTCTCTGACGCGTATTCTGTTGGTTCTTGGACAACGGCGTTGGGAGTTGCAAAGTGGAGTTTGAACGGCCCTGATTCGAACTCGGAATCGTTCTGGACAAGGAAGACTGTAGCTTTGGTGGGGGACGTTCGAGGAGGCTTGGACTCGATGAATCGAGTGCGGAAGCACGCTGTAAGCGTGTGGAAGCGGATATGTCGCCGATAGCAGAATACCTTGGTAGGGGAGTGTATGATGTGGCTGCTGTCTGGGCATGTCCACCCTGCACAATGGATCAGAAGCGCAGCGCGCAAATTGAAGAAACGTACGGAAGCCAGCTTTTCCGCTACGAGCTCTTCTACCCGTTGAGCAAGTTTTGAGCGCTCCTGTTCGACACGAAGAAATTGTTCTTTCCAGCTGATTGCTTCCTGTCTCGAGGTCTCCTCGAGGCGAAGACATTGATTCTTCCACTGGGCGGCTTCTTGGCGTAGTTGGGCGATCGTTTCGAGGTGGTGATGGATCTGTCATTGATAGATGATCGGAGACGCGTAAAAGGTGAAATAAAAGGTCGTACGGCCAACTCAGCTTGATTCACCTGTGTGTGAAGGTAAGACGGACAGGTGGACGCATGGAACGATGGAATCCACGTACTGCAGCTTTCCATTCGTTTGCCTCCTGCTTCCAGGCTTGCTCCTCAAGCGTGTGAGCGTGAAGAGCACTGACTGCCTCGTCGCGTTCTCTGCGCGCCTCGCGGGCGTCCATGGATGCCTGTCCGACATCTCTACGAGCCTGATCTTGTGCTGTGGTGAACTGAGAGTTATCCGATGAGCACGTAGCTGAGCGGTGGACGACTGGACGTACAGCAAGTGTTGCAGCTCTGTTGAAGGCGGTGAGCGCGTCGGACAAGATTGTCGACGGCGTCTTCGGAGTCTTGCTCATTGTATTGGCTGGTGATCAACCCATTGCGGTGATTGCCGAAAGTCCACAACCCTTCATCACGTCCAACAGACACCAGACACTCAAAGACGCCCTCAAGGCTGGCACCGCACACATAGAACGAGGCCTAAACCTTTCCAGAACGTCGCTCGTCCACGGACCACCAGACACGACATACTTGACGACTGTCTTCACAGTCAGTCTGAGACACTTGGACGTAGTTCAATCCACTCTTGATGCAGGTAAAGTATGACGTTCAAGCAGGATAGATAGTCAATGAATGTAACAGGCAAACGTGAACCCAATGCAACTACATCGCTTTCGTGCTCCCATTGACAACGACGCCCTTTTTGAACTTGCGCCCAGCTGCGAATAACATGCTATCCAAAAGCCCAGCTACTGTCAGCACTCCTCCTACAATAGCACAGGTCCTACAGGGGAATTGAGCACGAAAATGCATAACCAGAGGACAACACGACCCACGATGTGAGGAAATGCGCAAAGGATTGTCTTGTTTCGGAGTGGACGACAAGAATGGGCGATATTTCAAAGTTGAAGAACGCGCCTGCAGGGTCTCAGCGTCAGCACACTCTCCCTTCGCTACTTGTAGTCACATACCGGGTGCCCCCATCAAACTGTGTTGGGTGTAAACACCCTCCTTGTCCTCCTCATTCGCACCTTTCATCAAATCTCGCTCAAAGTGAGTGACACTGTATTGGTGCGTGTTGATCTGTCCACCAAGTGAGTTCACATTATCCTGCGATGACAATCTACGCACGGATTTCCCATCAAGGGTTCTGAACTGCGTTGAAACGACCTTGAGGAAATATTGAAACATATACTGAGCCTTTGTGGTCTGTGATGCATAGACTCAGTAGGATTCGATGAATGGGTTATCATTCGACAAACCCTGGCTTGATATCCATCCAAAGGATTCTCATCAATTCCTATACGCCTTCTCATCTCTTTTCCTATTTTTGACTTGGTCGGGTTATACTCATCATCAGCCATAAAGTAGAATTCATGGACGGTGTGAGAAAAGTCGTGGATGTGCTGGTCATCCTTCAAGTAGGGCACGAGGTCGTAAAAGTGCCGACTGTTTGTTTGGTAAGATCTGCCCGGGGATATATTGATGTTGCCGATAACCTTGTTTACTCGAATGCGTCCAGAGACGTTGCAGCCTTCCTCCGCTTGGTCCTTGAGTTTTTCTGACCACCCCTCTTGCACACACTGGCACACAACAGGTCGTCAGCGGGTAAAAACTCACTAGACAGATATCGAGCTTGCCTGTTCAATGTCATCGGGATTGCTAAAGCTCCAACCCTTGTCCGTGTATGCCTGCCTAACCTCCTCGCAAGTGTTGCAACAACCACCCTCAGGCTCCACACCACCATAACACGAGCCACAGTATCCAGACCCGCGCTTCTCTGCTAACTTGTCGATCTCGTTTCGCAGATCCCCGCGTTGACCGGGTACATCTAGGCCGGTCTTGGCGAGTCGCTTCTTGATAATATTGTGGGAGATGTCGCGTTGCTGTTCCCCAGAAATATCCATAACGTCAAGACTGAGCACTAAAGGCATTGCGTCCCATACGTCCAACAATCGAAAATGGACGCTGGCTTAGTAGTGAAAACAAACCAGACAACCACGCAGGGCTCACGATAACAGGGGACATGTGGGAACGTCACATTCAACTTTGCGCTCAATTTTTGGCCACGACTTCGATCAACGACAATTGAAGTGTCGACTGCGACTCTTCTGTAATCGAAGAACTCCATGGTCGTGAAAGCCAGTATAATACATGCCGAAACGAGTGTCACTAAGAGCACAGAAGTGAGTGTGAGCAGCTGAAACGATAAATTTATGCGCACAAAGAGCGCCTGTCCGCGTCTTCACTTTCACATCTTCTGTAGTCTAACGATAAAAACGCCGTAAGAAGTGGGAAACCAACGTGTCGCGATAGTTACCTTCCCAAAGGCGTCAATCCCTTTAAGACCTGCTAGAAAACCCTTTGCCATCGCGCGAGACGTTGGTCAAGGAGAGTAGTCAATGACGGTACGTTGTAAATTGCAGAAGAAACTGAGAACCAGCAACACTCGAAACACTCGAAGTTCTTACGCATCACGTGACTATATAGGCAACGTGTCAGTCAGCCATTCCTTTTCACAAATAATAATAATCAATTAATCGATATATTCAAGTAGTAGCCAATAGCAAGTTACAAGACCATTTTGTCCACACCTTGCTTCACTTTGCCGAATAGATTGCGTACACCATCTCTGATCCCCTCGGCTTGAACACCAACATTGTCAGAGCTTGTTCTGTATACCCCCGGGCCACCTGGGCCACCAAGGCTGACATTGACACCGCCCAAATTAAGGTTCAATGATGGGGCATTTGACGATGATTCTGGTGGCGGCTCATACACAGAACTGGAGAAACCCTCTGCTGCAGTACGGACCATATCCAGATAGCTGATAGGGGTTAACACCAAATCAAGACGAACATGAATACTGATTAAAGCACCTGGACGAGTTGTGGACGCATGTCCCACCCAGCAATAATCGCATTCCCGTCGAAGCAGAGTCTTGGTTCAGCAAAGCAACCGCTCTGGCCTCTTCGTAGGTCGTCCCGCCAATCATAAATATAACAACGTCTTGTGGCCTTGGGGGTGATATTAAGTGCAAGAAATTCAGCAGATCACACTTCATACCGTTGCAGCCCAAGGTTGGTTCCCGCACTTTCATGGAACGGGTAGCTGGACTCCTTCAGTCGTCCTTTGAGCAAATTTTCTAGCGTTTGTGAGAGGTGTGGAGTGTGTTGAGTGTAGACATTCTCCACCCCCTGGTCACTTGTTAGTACGTGCAGGCACCAAAATTTTTTGATTTGCCTTGAGGCCTTTCAATGCGGACCTGCCCTTAGCTAATAGTGACTCCGTTGAAAATAAGTCATCTTGCCGCTGATCAGAGCCGGCGATATTTAAAAGGACGTAAACGAGCTTCACGAAGCATGAATCGCTATTGCGGTGGAAGATAACGCCAACATACCCTTGCTTCCTCTCGTGATACACCATTAGATAAGAGAAGATTAATGAGTGTCGCAATGTTGCCCGGCTGTGTCTTTTGATATCGTAGCGCATAGAGGATTGCAACCCGAAGCTTACTCCGCCCAGGTACAGTGTTATTCGAGATGAGAGCTTGGACAGTCTGCTCAAACGTATGGTGACGTAAAGACAAATCAGATAGCGTACGAACCTTGAAATCACACCCTGAAGTTGTTGCGAGGCCTTGTTCTACTTCACCAACATCAAGTAAATGATCTCTCTCGACCAACCGGCTGAGCTCTCCGACCAAGGCGACGTGCTTGCTGACGTTCCCGCCTAGTTTTCTGAACTCGGGATATTCCTCTACAAACAGTTTCATGTCAGATATAGAGTTGATGGCCGATGGGGATTGGGCGAGCGAGCGAGATTGATAGGACTGGACATAATTTTTTAGCGAAGTGCCAAGATCGCCGAAAGTCGCCATGTAATGCGCCTGGAAAAACGGGTCAGTGGAGGTAGTGAGAGTAATTTCCTATCAAACGTGTGAGTGGCAATTGGTGGCATGCGCAGCGGGAATGAAGTTACAGAAAGTTCAGGTCGGATATCAGGCACCATGCTCAGGTTAACCCTTCCATTCTGGATGCCAAGAAGTTCATGGACCATAGCTTGATATGTCCATTGAGATAACAAAGGCGTAACAGGATCATTTCTCCGATCAAGAATGAGTAACAGAGGTGCCACCTGTGTAAGCCTGAAATCGAACAGGGCTGACTCCGCTTGCATGTGATGCTTTGAAGCGATATGCATACAGTAGGATGAAATAGAAAGGAGAAGAAGAACTTACATGAACCTCATTAGCTAGTTTTCTAGCCATTCCGCTCATCTTCTCGTACCGAATGACTGGTTTTTTCTTCAAGCTGAGAAGAACGGCCGTGATTCCGTGCACACAATGCTCTAGAGCGTTGTTCTCCCAGCTGTTCGGCGATGACCCATACAAAGGTTTGTCGGCAGTGGGTAGGTGGTTAAGAGAGAACAAAGAGGGTAGAAGAGGCGCATAGTCAGCAAAGTACTCCTGAAGATCGTCAATTCTACCCTATACACGAACGGTCACACTTGCCTGCACTTCACGCACCACCTCGAATTCGTCCACTTCCGCAAGGCGTTCAATCGACGATTTGCTTAGAACATTGCTAAAATCTGGCCGATGTGTAAACGCTAGCTCAGATTACCGGACCTGCTTAGGAATGCACGCACTGACAGAGGTAATATTCGCCATACTTTGGCTCACGCAGTTCCGCGCACACCGCCTCGATACTGCCCTCACTGGGCTGCAAGAAACAGACACATTTCATGTGAGGCATGGAGCTGCGTAGCGTGTTGTCGATTCTGTCGGTGAGATACACCTGGTGAGACAGGAGAGTTGACTGGGTCGATGCGAGGGAGACGATTGGTGTCTAGGAAAGATGAATATGCAGCCATGTACGCTGGCCGGCCTTACCGTGTGTGTATCAAGAAGGAGAACCTTCATAGCTGAAGGAACAGACACCAACTTTGTGATGTACGTTTCCACTGCTTTGACCACATCCATAGCAGAGTCTCTGTGGGTCTACCGAGCAAAGGTGCAGTTGGATGACAACACACCCTAAAATGGCATTTCTGAGTGAATCGGCTGCGCAGAGAGATATTTTATATTTATTTGTGTTAAATGATGTACATGATGTGACCAGGATCCCGGAGCACTGAACACTGTGATTCCGGCGTTTCTTCTTCCATGCATGCTCAGTTTAAACCAGTGTAGTGTGATCTCAATGATCCGGTGTTCTTTGAGTTGGGCTCCATGCGCTGTTCACCGCCCCGCCGCTTAGGTCTTGTCCAGCCCCACCCGAATTGAAAATCCGGTTATCAAGCGCAGTCAATTCCAATGACCAGCATTTTCCTCGACGAGCTCTGCGTTTTAGGGTACAGAGCGTTGACAACAACATGTAATAGCTTTTTCAATCTCCCCGCACAACCCTCGTTTCACGGCGTAGATTTCCTAGAGCCCCCGAGGTATTGCGCCCTTTCGCTCTGTGCGAATCGACAAGCCTACACTTTTTTTCTCTTTTCCTTTTTCTTTTTTTTTACAGTATGAACCTTTGAAGACCGGGAGGCTGTCAAACACTTGATCTCTGCGAGCTAAGCGGGTGAGATAAATACAGATACGCGTCAGTGAGGGATGGTTTTTTTTTAGCGTACAGGATTTGGAGATGGAGATGGACAGGACATGATATCCCCTCGTGGTTCTAATTCCATTGAGCGATTATTCAGATCATATGTTCGGCTATCAGATTGCTCAATCGTTTTCCAGAGCATTCAATTGCGGAGTAATGGTAATATCCGATCCGGGCTCATATCGCGTTCTTCATGCGATGAAACTGCTCTTGTAGTCGCTGAAGTTGTAATAGGCAACAGGGTCAAGAGCTGATGATTATTTATCAGGGGACCGGACCTTGACAGCTTTCACACTTGGTGGTGAGCCTACTGTTCTCAAAGTCACTAGACGGATGGCCAGTTCTTGCTGGATGGCGAGGTTATATAACCGTATCTCCGCAGGAGAATCGAAATGCAGACACAATTCCGGGGGCACAACCAGCATGAGTTGCCCATCGACATTCTATCACGACGAGCTTGGTCGTGCTCTATCTGAGCAGTCTTTCGGCTTGATCCGGTACGAGGTTACGGATCAGTCAACAGCAGACGAAGCGACTGCAGTTGTGACATTGTTGGAGGACACAAGCGTCAGACTGCACCTAAATGCTCGTGGCTATCGGGTAATCGTATTGTTGATCTGTGGCGGTATTCGACTGAACTTTTTTTCTGTTTTTTCTTCTTCTTTTTCTCAAGGTTGATGACGGACAGACACATGAGACGATCGAAGGGCTGTTGCAGTCGATTAGTCCAATGTATATGCGAAGACGAGAGGATTCGATTATCACGAAGTTGCAGGGTCTAAAGTGATCGCACAGACAAGGAAGAGGGATATATTGTATTGTTATTGTGTAATATGAACAAGACGTGATTACAGTATTATGATTATTTTTGAGATAAAGGAATCTGAGACTGACCCGATTGGAAGTGTTGTGAGTAATTTTTGTTGGCAGTGGTGATGCCAACAGGCGTGGTTGATGAGAAATCAGGACGGTGGGGTGCACGTGGGACGAGGGAGCGACCGGGGATGGAAGCAGGGAAGGGCGGGGAAGGGAATGCATGCCGGGGAATGCCGATTAGGCGGGAGGTGCCGGTGTGATGTGATTGGTCAGTGGACCGCGTGGACAAACGGAGGAAGGCGGCGAGCGGCAAGCGCAAGGGATGGGCCGGCATTCTTGTGGGATTTCGAGGAAGGAACGTAACACGATGTAACGCAGCTCCATCAGTGTGACAGCATACAATTGCCATATTTGGACCACCCGAGGCTCCGCGGTTGGCTTGCCGATGGAGATGACTGATTATATAATCAAAGGTATTAACGGAATTTGTAAAAACAGAATATGCATTTCGGGAATATCGGGACGCAAAATTCAGAGCGTATTTCCGCATTTGGAAATGCGGTTTTGAACGATGCGATGCGAATCAGCAAATCAAATATTAAGACGCGGCCTTTTCCACCTTCGCCGTCCAGTCTTTTTTTTTTCTCCTCTTTCTCTTCCTCCTCCTCGCCACCTCGCTCGTGGTCTTTGTTCTGGCTGGTTGGTTTTTTTGTCGTGAGCTTGCTTCCATTCCATTCTTTTGTTTGTCTCACCGTGCCTTGTTCTCCCCCTTTATATTCCCAGCCCTTTCTCTTTCTCTCCCCCCCACAATGGACCTCAACTACGAAGACGCTTGGTGTCCCGCCTGTGATAGGCAGATCATGCCAAAACGCATCACTGTCACCGTCCCTCAACAGCCCCAAGAGCACTCCACCGCTTCTCGTGCGTCCCCCTACTCCTTTGCCGCCTTTCCCTTCTCACCCCCTCCTAGCCCCAAAATCCCACCAGGCTGACCCTACTCGGGCCAAGGCAGGCATCCTTCGTGCTAAGCCCACTGGTCTCGTCCAGGGCACTGGCCGCACAAAACCAAACACCGCCCAGCCCCTCCCAAAGACGACCCCACCAACCAAACTTCGGACCGTCATCGATCAAGGTCCCATTCCCCTTTATTGCTCCGATGACTGCAGGATAGCCGACCTGAGGAGCAGATGTAATGGCGCCCTCTCCATCAGCTACAACCCTGACCGTGCATCCCCTCCACCTCACCAGCCTTTCCAACCACCCATTTGTTGCGACTCGGAAGACGAGTCCACCAGCGGCTCTTCCCTTGACTCATCCCTCTCGTCTTCATCGGATATCCCCCCTATCTCCCCAAGCATTGCTACCCTCGCCGCAATTTATGACTTTCCCCCATTGCCTCCCCCCCCACCTATTCTAGCTGTTCAACACCCTGTTCCACCTGAGCCCGAGTTTTGCAATGATTATCAGGGTGGCGTCATGATGGCAGCCAAGCGGATTCAAGCTGCCCTTTGCGCAGACCCCCCCATCAAACGTCCTACGCCACGAAATGAACTACCTCCACCCCAGAAACCTATTCCTGGGTGGACAGACGGCAGTGATGCGTGGCGCGAATCCGTATATTCCTTTCCTCCCCGTTCGGATCCTGTGGCAACGGCTGGTGTTCCTGGCAAAATCTCTTTCGCCGCCACCTCAAGTAGGGGTGTCCAGTGGACATCCAACGACCTTGCCACGTCAACTCCCTCATCTTTTCCCGCACTGTCTCGTTCATCTCACCCGTTGCCCCGTTCCAGTCAGTCCTATACCGATGAGCTGTACGCTAAATATTCGCTTCCTTTATCCCGTCGCTGTGAGTCGAGGTCGGCGCTCTTCCCGTCCAATGCTCTTTGCACGGCCTCTATTCCTCCTTCCCCAACATCTACATCCTCTCGTCGTCGTCGGGAAACGCCTCTAGTGAAGGCCAGCGCTGAAGGTCGTCTCCTCGTCCCTAATATCACGGTGCGAGTACACAGCGCCTCCAGCCAGAGCCTTTCCTCTGCGAGTGTGTGCAGTCCACTCAGTCGCTTTCCAAGTGAAATCAGTGAAGACAGTATGTGGAATGAACAGCGCAGTACGTCTGCGTCTACGTCGTCTCGACCAAAAGCACAAGGTTTGTTCAAAGCGTCCCCTGCCATTCGGTGACTCATCATGTTTCAGTCCGTTCATGGTCATACGACAACATCAAGACATATCCCGTGATGATGCCTCCTCCGAAAAAGGAGAAGCGCATTGAAACACGTATCGTTGACGGAGATCTCCAGGAGGTTGAAGTGGAGGTTGAAGTTCCTCAGCCTCTAAAGCGCCTCTTCCTTTTCCAAGGCAAGGAGACTAGTCCCGAAAGAAAGTGGTAGATGGTTCTGAAAAATCTTTTGCCATTGAAACGCCTTATACCCGGGCCCGTATCTGCGGAGCGACGACGATGGTTATACCGCCCACGATGCATACCCTGATTTATCGGCCCTCTGTTTCTCTGTCTCGTCATTCTCCTCGGCACTTTGCACCAACGCACGCTTGCATGATTATCATTTGCACATTATGACCTCGTCGCTTCCCTTAATCGCGCTACATCTCCGCATCCGACTTCGATTACACCATCATACCTCGTTCCACCGAGCGCAAGCCTCACGGCTTCACACCCTTGTGTCACACCTGTACTTGATAATATTCTCTTTTCTGTTCTCGTCCTGTACATTTTGTACCATTAGTTGCGCACATTTACATTACGAGTTAGCATATGGAGCTTGGACTAATAGTCTTCCTACTTTGGGTTACGGCATCGTGTTCTGTTCGGGTTGGATGGTGCATACTCGCTTGGAGGGCTAATGATTGTGCTATTGACTCTAGTATTTTTCTTTTCTTTTTTTTTTTTCTACTTATGATTTTATATTCTTGGCACTTGTGACAATCGCTATCGCATTGCATTCGGTCTGGGTAGCACAGTAAGACATGTATGTTTCAGGAATAAAGGAACTTTTCTTCTGAACTTTCTTTTCTTTCGTCGGAGAAATGCTGTCGGCGAGTAACGAATGGCCAAGCTGGGAAATGTGAGAAATGTGAACCACGCTAAGCCATTCTCATCTTGCGGGTCTCCGTCTGTTCCGATCGGGCGCCAGTGTCTAGATCCGTCCAGTAGCACGAGCCAGCCGTTCCAATGCCCACACAGCCTTACCCCATGCCCCGCACCAGCATGACACCGGAACCCACCATCTTTGTGCTGTCACGTCGTACGGACGTATCCACAGCATGCCCAATCATCTGATCGAATAGACAGCAGTTGCCAAGCTGGCCCTGGAAGACCATCCCGAGGTGCATGTGGGCCAACGTATGCCACGGACAAGTGAATGCTGACCGATAACCGCAGTTCCTCACCCAGGAGGCCCGCGATCCTGCCGTGACATGCACAACAAAAAGCGGATACGTTTCACGTGCCAAATATTGCAGGGAAAACTCTGTTGTCCTGTGGGACCCACAACTGCTCAACCTCCATATGTTTCATTCATTCTGCGTATGAAACCGTCTCCATGTCAATAAATCATATTTGATTTGGTCAAATAATGTTTCCGTCTCCGTCCGCACCGTAGTGCGATCACGGTGAGGCAGACGGGGCAGGTTCAGTGCAGGAGCCCATTACAAGAAGAAAAGAACATACACACGTCGGAAACGTTCGCCAATCTTGACGTGGCATCGGACCCTGCATCCCGACAGCTCTCTACGAGACTTCCCGCATCGCGTGTCTCTCCCATCCGAAGATTTAGGCGCTGTGTGGACCTCGTCGCAATCTCCTACCGTCGGGTGAATGCCGTTTCCAGGGTCTGACAAGCTTGGGGGGAAGCACAACCCTGTCAGGCCGAAATTCGTGGACACGTTCGCTGGCCCTCGCGTGCAAGGCTTTGCAATAAACGGCCTTCAAAACCCACGGGTGCATTCTCATCATACGCACACCGCACACTTGTTGCGTTTCGTTAAACAGACAATGTCGCAAATGCATTCCCCGTATTTTATGAACAACCGAACGAACCCCACGTTCCCTCGTATCTACGGCCTCGTTCAACTGGCGGATTTTGGTCTTGACGCGATATAAGACCACGGCGGTGCGGATGTGGGGCAACCAAGAAGTTGCATTCTCACGTCGGTGCATGTTTACCTATACACGTGCCTTTGTTCCCAGAGGAGCGCCATAACCATGCGACATACATGGAACACGGAAACCATGCAGGTTGCATGACTGCACCGTTGGGCCATGGACACAAGGCAATGCGGCCTGCAGTGAAGGTACTCTTTTGGGCATCAAATGTGCCTTCACAGAGGGGATCACATGTCAAGCGAGGGTCTGTGAAAGGTTTTTGCATGCGGGGGTAAAAGTTAATAATGATGCTCTGTTCCAGACCCTGAGCAAGGGACTGAGGCACAGGTACTGGAACAAGAGATCAGGCGTGGTCTGCGAACAAGATCGAGGCAACTTGAGAACCCATTGCGGCAACTGCCGGACGCGCTGTCATTGGCAACGCCGTTGTTCTAATGGACCTTGGGTGGGGCGTCTTCATTCAACGATTGGCTGACTGCTATTGCCGCTTCCTAGATATGAGGTTTATATGCTTTTTTTTTCCAGAAAAAATAAAAAGATAGCAGCGGTATAGACCGGAAGAATGAAGACCCACTCTTTCCCTGTAACCGCAGAAGTTCATTTGGCTTGGGGGATAAAAACAGACTAGCAGCGTGGAAATGCTGTTACTGGTGCTGATCGATGATCAATGTCCCACTCGTAAGCGGAAGCAGTGCCAATCAAGCAAGGGAAAGAAGAGTTTCCTACAGCACCTGGGATTTGAACTTACCACCGGAGTTGACCCCATGGAGGGACCAACCGGTATTTGATGGAGTGATAGTACCATCAAATTTGAGCGGTCACTCACCGGTTTTCAAACGAGCATCAGAAAAGTAGCAGTGCAAGGCTGTAGAAGCTGCCCGGGATGACCGATGCGCCGGTACTCGCTGATTGAGTGCTTACAAGCCTTGTCTTACTCACCCGGTAAGCATTCCCTGCTTTGTTTGATGACAGGCTTCCATGCAGACGAGAGTTGATGTGCACAGTCATCAAACAGTGGTCGTGGGGAGGCAAACGAGAACTCGCGCACAACGATGCAGATCTCCGCTGTGGTGTCCCCCACGTCTTGACTTGATGGCCGGTTGATTTAGTTCAAGGTTGCACCCGCTTCGTGGTTTCTCTGGCAGTGTCTGAGCGGACATGAATGTGCGTTTCGGATATCCCAGTGCAACGTCGCCGCTTCCCAGCTCATACGGTTGGTATAAGATAAACTATTATTCGTACGTTATGTACTTCTAAATCGGCGCTCCTTTTTCTTTGCTAGGAACGATGATCTAGCCGTCCGGGCGTTGTCCGGGATTAAGCAAATGGTCCACATTTAGGTAAATGGCATTTCAAACGATAATGATCCCACCGTATATTTCCCCACAGAAGGCCGACTCGTTCGACTCATTGTTTTGTGGATGATCCTGATACTGCATCAAAAACAAAGTTGTGTTGACGAGAAAAAAGGGTAGGAACTGAAAGGGGTATTATCGCGGCATTTAACGATGGTAACTGACCCCAATCATATGTTATGCATGATGTATCATTGGAGATAGTGGATCGTATTGACATCGATAACCTGCCCAGATGTCATGCGAGTCGACCAAGACACCCAATTCGGATCAAGATCCGCACTCCGCCTCCCCGCGACTATAAGTGATCGCCACCAATCCCTATCCTCCACACTACCGTGTCTTGGTCATCGATTTCGTACATCATGGTGGGTTCAACAATATAAGACCTTCCAACGTTACACCTTGCAACACTTCATCGTAGGGTGTTACCATCGAGTTGATTTCGGAAGGAGATGGCGAAAGTTTTCCGAAGAAGGGCGGTGCGTTCATCCTTGTCCCCACACCGAATCGCGTTGATATCGCCATAGATAAAGTGACGATTCATTATGTCGGTACACTCGTGAGTGGTGTGAAGTTTGACTCGAGCAGGGATCGGTGCGTTCGTGCACACCACAGCTCATTGCGTTTGTTGATCTCGCCATCGGAGCTCAGTGGGACCCCTTTCGAAACCGAGATCGGTGTTGGCAAGGTGATCAAAGGGTGGGATGAAGGTGGGTGGCTAGATGCTTCCGGGATACTGCCAGGTTCCATCCCCCGATAGCCGTCCCGCAACTATCCCTCGGCCAGAAGGCAAGATTAACTATTACCCCAGATTATGTATGTGCTACGTGTCTGTCTCGAACTTCTTTTTCTGATGCCATAAAGGCCTATGGCGCTCGGGGGTTCCCCCCTGTGATTCCCGGGAATGCTACACTGGTATTCGAGGTAGAGTTGATCGAGATCAAACGAACCTGAACACGACGTGTACGACAGCTTTCTTTCCCTCTCTTTTATGATGCCTACGCTGTTCTGTATTCTCTACTGTTAATTGAGTTTGCCCGCCCGCCACTCAAGCGAGTGCTCAGCACAGTTGTTTGGACATATAATTATGCAATGTCTGGTGTGCCACAAAGTATAAAAAAGTGTACTCCAACAGATTGAACATGATCTGTCGAACACTTGATGTCTTTGACAGAGTTGGGTTGACATTTAATAGAAAAATAAGTAGCTCATGTTCTGGTCCGTAAAACAACCGGTTCGGGTAAACTTGTTTAAAAACTCGAAACCAAATGTTCAAACAGGGTGATGATCATCAGATACACCTAACCATTCGAAAGACGAGAAAAACAATGCGAATGACCGATTGACATGTAGTTAGTTATAGGAGATGAATTCAAGCCGTCAGGGATGCCGGAACTGGAACTTCCATCATGTCCTCACTGTCCTCATCGCCTGATCCTTTGTCCCCGATCGGCGGCGGGCACGCATTAGACACGGCAGTCTTCTTGGAAATCTCTAGGTTGTGTGAAAGCTCATCCTCGCTAACATCTGCGAGTTCTGCCAATTGTGCGGCCAAAAGCGCAAGTTGCGCTTGGAGCGCTGCTCTTTGCTCCGCGTCAAGTTCTGTTGATTTCCCGGAACCTTCAAACCGAGAAGCGGCTAGTTCGTCTGGGGTTGCTGCACCCAACGTCAGCGACGGCTGATCAGTGCCATGAGCAGAAGCTTGTTGGTTGACTTGATTGGCAGATGCTGAGGGTTCTCCCGCCTTGTTTTCCTCGTTCGAGATCTGGAAAAGTTGTCCAAAATTGATAGCCTTCAATATATTCTGTGCCGCCTCCCAAGCATCACTGCCCTCCCCTGACTCATGATCAACAGCATTGGCTGATTGTTTCTGAGAAGTTGCCAAGTTATCCCGGGGAACTGACGAATGCGCAAGGCTCAGCATGCCTTGATATGGGTATCCAAAAGGATACCCCCCAATTCCTGGGGGTTGCCCAGGAGGGGGAAGGCGGGTTTGCAAACTAGTAGCTCCATGAGGAACAAGAGGAGCATGAGTGAACGGCGACGGCGATGACTGTGAACCGGTCAGCGTAGTTTGTGCAAGGGTCTGTGGGCGACGCGTTGCTCGCCTGGAAGTCTATTGTCAACTCGGAATAAGCAGATGCTTCTCCGGGGTAACGGCATTTTGCACATACATTACCGCCTTCCCAGTTTTCATTCAGTCGATACTTCCCATTGCTCCCTTTTTCCAGGCGACCCCTCTTGTAGGCCTTTTGCAAAGCTTGACTAGCTGAAGGACGGAAGTTCGTTTGGAGAGGGTAATGCGTCGCCATCCAACCAAATAGGTTCCTTGGTGCGCAACCTTCAGGATCACCAGAGTCTAGGAGCGCCTCAACAATCATTTCCTCGTAACTGGGGAGATCGTCGACATTATTAAGGAGGGGAGGTGGATCTGGAGCAGGATGGGGGGGATGGACAAGTGGTGTATTGGTGAACAGTGGTGGGTGGTTTGCCGGGTTAACTGGGTACATTGCAGGGATCTGAGGATATGAAGGGTAAGCATGCGGATAGCCATAAGGAGGGGTATAGTAGGACGCGTGTGGATAAGAATGATAGTACGGTTGATGGGGATAATGAGCACCTGGGGCCGCGGAAGGGATCTGTGAAGTGGTAGGTTGTGAGACGGTTGGTGTGCCGGGGAGAGACTGGGCCGGAGTAGCTGTCAAGTGCGGTGGTGAACTCGTTTGAGGTTGTGTCTTTTCTCCGGATGAACCATCGAGATCGGGAGTGGATGCTTTGGAAGGCGAGTCTGATGCTAAGGATGTCTGAGCCTGCTTTTTTTGGGCCAATATGGAGGCAATGGCAGCACGAATGTCATATGGCCAGACTGAACTCTTCACATGGAGAGGTGCATGGGCCTCAAAAGTGAGGCAGATGTCAATTATCTGTTGTTGAGGGAGAAGTGCTAGATATTGCTTTTTGATGGCGTAGATTTCACCTTCTGTAATGAAGGGTTACGGTTACCGACTGCAGTTACCGGGACGTGTACATGCCTACCAGATAATGGCTGATAGCCGTTTTGTTGTTGAGCTGTCGGTGCAGTCTGCATCGTTCCGGTGCAACTGCATAGTTTTTCGTATCAAAGTTTGTACTTTGTGAATTCAATACAGCCAGCTGCCAGCCATCCACACTTGATCAAGCTCTTCCGTAGTGCAGATTTTCGTACATTAAACCACTTTTATCTCTACATACGAGCATTCTGCGAGATGTGGGTAGAGGCGAGTGGCGCCGTTGCTAGTCCACCTTTTCTAGTGATGGGCCACTTGCCGTTGGTCTCATATTTGCTTGAACGAGAGCCGCTTCCTCGGAAGACAGTGAAAGCATCGATTGCTTATACCCCGACATCCATCTGCGCAACTAGTTGAATCCCCACGACGCTCATTAGCGAGAACTTTCGGTTGGCAGAGCGACTCACAGGCATAAAAATGTGCTCTCGTTCACCCCAGTCAGCAAGGAAAGCGCAGTAGAGGAGTGTGACTAGGGGATAGTGAGCGTTATGATGGCTGCAGTGACTGCCAGAAAGGACGGCCTCACGAGGTATTGTTGTGTATGTTAGAAAGCGGGAGCCCGAGTACACCCACGGAGGACGGAAGTCGTTGTCATCGTCTTCGACGGATCGTCGCTTTTGTCGAGTTTCTGTAGAAGCGTATCTGCCCGCAGAGGTACTCGCCGCGACGTTCAAGACAGGTCGAGAAAGTCGGGTGATTTGCCTCGTCCTTGGGTGCATGAGTGAGTCTACGTTGCACTTTGTTTGTTTGATCAACCAAGTCTGCTTTACTTTAGCGTCGAACGAGAGGCGGGGGAGGTTCATCTGTGTTGCACCAGAGCGGGACTGGCTCAGAGACACGTGTTGTCTCCCTCATCCCGAGGCCCAATCACCTACCGTCCCTCGATCATTGGGAAATTGAATGCTGCACCGTGTAATACCCTTTGGTCACCAGGTCACCTTGTGCCACCAATCAGGTACTAGTGGCACTACTGCTCCCGCAGATATCGGACAACGTGCCTTGCAATCACCGCAAAGTTTACCCAGCCTGCAAAGTCACAAGCACAGGCGGCTTTGCAAGGATCCCCGGTACGCCTGTTTCTTGCTAATCATGTCAAATCCTTGACATCTGGATTACATTTCAGGCGTCATTTGGGTATGGTCTTTCAGTTTTGACAGGTGGGGAGGTTATTCCCAAGGCACAGGGTAGACATTTCCGTCTTCCGCCTATTCAAGCCCTTGACGTCCTAGTCAGCTTGCGAGCCACTTGCATGGCCCGGCGTGTTTCAGTTGAAAGGCATATTCGACTTCAGTCTTGTCAGGGAACATATAAACACTAAATATGATGTCTGGGCTTGCTGGTTCGCAGGGAGACTCGCGATGTCATCACTACGAGACTAGCGACAGCGCTCGATGATGGGCCTGGTATTGTGCCTTCATTCTCTGTCACTTTGTCATTCCTTTTGATTAGTACCTCGAGACTGTTCGCAGGTTACAGTGCCAACTATGCACAGCCACTTTTCAACAAGTCACTAGGCACTAGGTTATTATGAAGTCGGAAATTCACATATTATTGCAGACGATAAACTAGGCCGGTGCACTGACACCTTTGTATATGTTTCAAGCCGTTTCCACAAATCTTGTCATGCAGCGCACCCCTGGTTTACGATTGACAGTCGAAGTAGAACAGACATCGTCAGCGCTCTTGTTCCTACCACGAAATTAGATGCAGCGGCGCCGATTTGCTATGACAGCAGTCATAAGTTAGGGGTAGGGGCGAATGTCGTCACGGGGTTCGCTGGCGCTACTCTTTTGAGCCTTTAGGCGGCTTAGACACAGCCGATCCATTGTGACACGCTTGGCCAGCTCATCGTCTAACTCCATCCTCGTATGAGGACCGCTTGCATCGACCAGGACCCAAAGTACTTCATTCCACGTTTCCCCCAGGGCTTGGGGTTTGTACGATGCTTTGGCAGCTTAACACCGGGGGTGAGCTGTTGATTTACAGGGGTGTCACCAGATCAAGCAGTCAAAAAGCATGCAGTGCCGCTAATGTCCGGCCGCAGTTCCATAGCATACTCTCGCCTATTCCCCACTCGGTAGACGGGGCGACCCGTGCGTATGCCATCGTTTGCGCCGGGACAGCTCCCATATCACCGCCGTTTCCCAGCCAAAGGCCCTGACATCAGAAACTTGGATGCAAAGAACATGATGTTGCATGTGGTGCATCATTCCGTCAGTAGTGGTCCTCATTGGCCCTTTCCCCGCGGTTTACTTCTCACAAAAGCCGTGCGATATTTCTGTAGCGTAGCGAAGGATCAGTGGGCACGTGATACAAGTCCCGGGGCTCGCCTGATTATGCGGCGATACTTGATGAGAGCATAATCGGCTCAATACCCATCGCAACTGATGCACTTTTCGGATAATAAACCCTTCGGTGGCGGCGGCGTAGAACCATTCTGAGACCACCGCAAAAGTATTAGGTTGATCGAGGTGTGTTAAGTTCTCAAAAATCCTCATGTAGACTGATGCCATCGATTCTGGACTATCTAGTCTCTTGCGCAAAGGCATGAGTTGAATATTCCTCCGATATAAATTCCAAATGATACATTCCGATAAGAAACGACACGCTTGACCAGATACACATAGAGAGATGTGTCGGAACAATCGATCTTCCATCAACTCGATACTGTTTTGAGTCATGACTGAATTCCACAAACACTGCCCTTCGATTGATACGTGCGGGGAACTTGTTTGACATCTATGCGTGGCTCGTGTCAGCAGCGAAGAGCAGGCGTCCCGTAAACAGAATTGAATTGCGTAATTTCCAGAATTCGGATGCTTCGGCTGGGCGCAGATACGACCTGAGAAGTTACGCAACAGAACTTCGGGTCACGCTGTTCGGGTCGCGTCGCGAGGCGAAAAAAATAAGTTTGAAGCGCGCTGAGGGAGAACTGCCCAAGAGGTCCGATAACTCGGAATTAGGCACTCTGATGGCCGCTTATACAGGTACTGATATCAGCCTCGGGTATACTCAATCATGGGAGCGCTGGAGCGGTGAATGGTGTGAATCCAGTCTGGCCTTGATTACTGTTTCATGTATACATAGTGACTGCGGGCGAGGCGACGCAACCACATAAGTAAGCCGAAAATATCACAAATTATGATAGGTACCACCGCTCGCCGTCGCTGATTAAGTGGTGTTTGGACAGTAAGTGCCGAGGTACCTCGTCATGCGCGGTGGTGGTTCTATTCGGAACAGATGCTCACCCGTACAAACGAGAAGCAGCTCGGCGACTAGAACGTGTTTCCGAGGGTTTGGACTAGAGATATTTCAAACTAGCGCGCATCATTAATCCTGGACGACATTCCCATTGTTAAAAAGAGTATTATTGGTATTTTGTGGACTTCTATATCCTCATATGGGGCATTCAAGCAATGGCGCACGATAGCGCTTCAGATCCCGCGCCAGTAATCTGGTTTCACGGTGCTAACCTATCAAGCTTCCAGAGCGGTTCCTCTTCCGAGGATCCTTCGACGCGGAGGTATCGGACCCGATCGTGAAGACGAGATGGCTTTCCAAGCCAAAACTCGATTTCACTAACAAATATTAGTGACGGACGAGCTGGTCTGGGGGTTTAATCGTTACCTAGGAAGAACCCTCCAGCCACCCCAAAAATCCGGGAGGGTAATTTTTTCTGATGTGTTACTGCTCACTTCATAGACTCTCTCGAGTCCCTCGAGTCTCTTCTGCAGATCGCCTTCTCCAATGATAGTACTTTGCTTGCTTGCCAATGCGCCAAGCTGGCTGCTAGTGGGGCGGCTCTGAAAATACTGTTCGCTCTCCTCTCTGGTCAATCTCTCCACTTTGCCCACAACCCTAATCTGCCTTGATATCTCTCTCCAGAAGAAGAGTAAGGCGGCATTTGGGTTCTGATTGAGCTCTTTGGACTTGCGGGAGGTATAGTTGGTGTAAAAGACGAAGCCTCGCTTGTCTAGCTGTTTGAAAAGCACCATGCGGGAGGAGGGTATACCGGATGGTGTGGCAGTGGACAAAGACATGGATTCTGGCTCACGAACACCAGCATGACGTGCATCGTTGAACCAGACGTGGAACTGTTCTAGGGGAGATGGATGAAGGTTGTGCGGCGAGATGTGTTCTAGTGTGTTGTACTGCACATGTGAGCGAACTTGGATGGTGTCTTTTGTCTCGGAGATGTCAATGGCAGACATGTGCACGGAAGGAGTTGAGCTGGAAGTTAAATCACGCTTGACAAGAAGATTGGATAACAGGTATGATAAGGATCTATGCGGGACTGCTTTAGTTGCTCTTAGCATCCGTTGTGGTATCTGATTGGTGAACCCGGAAACGTCCGAATTGAGCTTATCATCAAGCAAACGAGGGTTGCTTGTGGGTTTAGCGGTAATCACACCCCTCGGAAAACACGAGCACCCGAACCACTGGTATTTGGGAGTGCAGAAAAATTATTTCATGATCCGCGGGGCCTTTTTTTTTTGTCTGGAAGGCTCGAACCAGGGTTCTCCCGCCGCACTTCCTCCTACTTGTCCTCCAACGGCGCATAATAAAAAAAATATTGATGGTAGTTCATACGTACTTGGCGAAATGAAAGAGTACAGTAAACTTTGCTTGAAATGGACGCGTTAGCCGTACAATCTAAGAAGGCCGCGCTATCGAAATCCACCAAGGGATTTGGATTTATACTAATGGTGTTGTGTGGCTCCCAAAGCCTATCGCGTGACAAACCGGTTTGGGATAACTGAAAACAAATATCAACAAAGTTGTTACAGGACAGGTGAGTAATTCGTTACCATCTCGTGAGGTACATGAGCGTCTGAACGAGCGCAAATAGCTACATTTCGGCTGTACATGGGGCAAGCGCAAGTAGAGCGGAAAACTGTTAAGGTTTGGCGAATACCCGCTGCGATAAGAAGCTGATAACTACGGGGTGAAGTGCAAGGAGTTGGAGAGCAAGACTTTGCCCATCAGGTTCGTATCGTTCGCTGCTGTCGATCCGTTGCTTTTGCTGTCATGACCACAACACACAAAACCAATCCGGCATCTCGTCAACAGAACAGCTCCATCATAGGTAGTTTCGGGGTCTGAAGCGGTGCTTGAAACTCAAAGTGGTGACATCGTGTCACTCTCACGGCACCATCTGGAGACCGATCTCAGATCATCGGTTACTCTGATTTCGTTTCGTTTCGTGCTTTTAAGTCTCCCCTCCTCCTTCTACCCGCAATCTCCCCTCCTCCCCTCCTCCCCTCCTCCTCCCCCCTCAACCTATGCATTCCATATCCGACCTCACCACTTTTTGTAGGAAAACTTCCGGAGATGTCCCTGCAAAGCTCGTCGTAAGTTCGTCTTTCGCGTTCTCTTGCATCCCTTCACTCTCGTCCTAGGGCGCATCGACCACCGTCGTTGGTTCAGAAATGTATTTGTTTGTGGGTCCGGTTTGCCCGCCTCGGTCTCTGCCTTCCTCACTCTCCCCAAGGGCGGTCGTCTAGTCACGGAACGGCGCATGGTTTCTGACCTCTATGTCTTTCATCTCAATACGTTCACGTGGGAGAAGATCATCCCCTTTCCGGAGGACGATGTCCCCGAACCCCGTTATTTTCATAGTGCAGAAACATGCGAGTCTTCCGCCTCCCTTCTTTCGTCTGCTCATCTCTCTCTCAGGGAACAATTTACTAATCATCTTTGGTGGTATGGGAAACACTCCGAATTCTTCCAGCGTGGACGATCTTTGTGTCTTGAATGATATTCGATTTTTTGATTTGTCGACGAAGCACTGGCTTCCTTCCGCATCTACTAATGGAGTATCCTCAGACCCTTCAACTGAGGCGCTGGTTCCAAAGCCCCGATATGCACACCTTTCCTCCGTGACAGCAGATAGACTTTTTATTATTGGTGGTCAGGACTTATCAAACGTATGGCTGGATGACGTCTACGTTTATGATCTCCTTGGAAAAGCCTGGGTCCAGCGGAGGAACTTTCCCCACCATTGTGGAACCTACCGCAGCGTAGCCATTTCCGCCAGTCTACGTGTTCGGCTACCTGACGAAGAGTCTCGCACTACCGACAACAATGCCATTCTAGGCTCTCCAGGCTCTCGCTTCCAAACAGACAAATCGTCGCATTCTCCTCAAGAGTTCACATCCTCCGAGTCTCTTATCCATCTTCCATATTCCGCCTCCCCTACAGATGACTTTCCAAATGACATATATCTATATAGTAACTACAATGTACGCTCCTGGCCTATCTCTGTGACCTTTGCTCATGACTCTTCAAGTTCACGGATGTTAAACGTGAACTCGAAGTTTTCTCCCCGTTGCCTGACACAGACTTTACGATCACCGATCGTTCCACGGCAATGACCGGAACTTCCTTTCCTCCAGGCCTCAGATTTCCTTCAGGCGCAATCCTGGGAACTCATTTCATCATTGCCGGCACTTACCTCGCTCACACGTACCAATCTTACTCGATTTGGGCACTCGATCTACTCACCATGACTTGGTCACGCATTGACCCCGGAAACGCTGTCGCTTCTGGGTCGTGGTTTCGGGCTTGCCTCTGGTCAGAGACTAACAAATTCGTCATATTCGGGAATCGCAACGGAAATCTGGTGGAGGACTACAATCGCCGTCTCCTTAGCTGGGACAATGTTGCAGTAATCGATTTGGAATCGTTCGGCATATACCAACCTCCGCCCCTGCAACTGGACACCCCTATGCAAGAGTTTGGCCTGTCTGCGCTGGAGGAGGGCGTCTTGGCAGATTTCGATGTCGTTTGTGATGATGGACGCAAGATAAGTTGTTCACGAAAGACTTTAGAGGATAGGTGGCCGTGGTTCAAGGACCAACGGATAAGATTTCTGGAGCGTGCTCGCCGAGCTGCCGAAATTTTGCCCTCTTCTTCTATGGACGTTGGCCTTCCTGACCTTCCTGGAGCCCCTGATTCTTCGGAGCCTCGACCGGATCCACGGCTAACACCTCGCGCTTTCCATCTCTCGGAACCATACCCAATCACATTGGCGTTGTTGCAATACTTTTACTCACTCGCTCTCACTACCCCGCTTCAACATGCTCCCGCTGTTTTGAGCCAACTGTTGATTCTCTCTAACACGTATCAGATCACACATCTGGAAGCATTGGTGAAGCATGCGATGCACCGGGCTCTTTCTAATTCGACCTCGGTGGGGGTTTACGAGGTAGCAACGCTTTGTAGTTGTCGAAGTCTCCAAATTCGGTAGGTTCTATTTCACTGGCGTTTGCATGAAAACAAACTATATCTTGACACCTTTTTTTCCCGTGCAGTGCTCTGAAAACCGTTATGGTAAGATGGCTGTAATCATTTTAATACACGGGACTTATGGTTCCCATCCACACAGTCGTATAGCCAGAAAAGGACTGGTCGTTCACGCGCGGATAGCAAAGGCGGTAGCGGAGGTGGGGGAAGTCGTGGAATTGACCCAGGCGACAGCGATCATCAGGGAAGAGGATCAGATGAGACGCTAGGATCTTCAGCCCGAACCCGAGGCGTTTCAGACCCTAGGTTACCGGGCGATCAACAAAATGCAGCGACCAGCAGGGGCCACGTCGCGAAAAACAGTAAGTAGGATACAAATCAATGTCAAACCGTGAGTAAAACAGTAGAATTCTAATTTTGTGGTTACGCTTCATGCAGCCGTTGCCACTTCCGATGGACAATGTCTACCTGTCTCGTCGTCTTCAAACCCTCAATTAAATGAGCATTCGCATCAGGTGAACCCCTCAGAGAGCACCTTGACACCACCACTTCCGCGGTCTTGCGCGATGCCAAGCCACGGAAGGACTTTCAGCACCGTTTCTGCGCAGACGGATTTTGAGCTTTGTGCGGTTGCAGAATTGCTCTCCCCCGCTGTCTTACACCCATGCAACTTTGCTGAAGAACAAGAGGCTATTACAGTTGCTTTGGACGATGGCCTCGACGATTACCTCGATGCCAGCATCAAGCTGTCGCCCCAGCGCCAGAGGAAGGCGTCTATCACACCTCACTTGCTCTTGGAATACGAAGAACCCTATTCCCCTCTACATCCATCATATTCCCCTGCTAGCTTTACATTCAGTCCATCCGACTCTGAACTTGACTCATCTCCAGAAGACAATCATTCCCATCCGCGCACTCCTTCGCATTCTCACTTCCGCCCTTATCACCTTCAACGACGCGGTCGTGCACGTGCACAATCCAATGCCGATGTGAGCACAAGCGACTCCGACACTCCATCCCTTTCATCTTCGACTACATCTGCTAGCTCATCGCGTTCATACCCACGCTTTCGCCCGAGCAGTCCGGGTACTCTCAAAACCCCGTCCGAACAAATCCCACCCTCGTCCACTCTCGCGGTCATCGAGGAGTGGTCCGCCGGAAGTCATGCATCCCTTGGTCGGCGCAACTCACAGGGTTCCGACAGTATCGTCTTCTCTTCAGTGAACTCTACAGGCCAGGACGGGCCAGTACAATTCCCACGGACGGTTGAAAGTAGGTCGAAGAATCGAAACATTGAGAATCTCCGCGTCAATGTGCCGCCCATCTCTGCGCCGTTCACTGTTCTGGCGCATTCGCCATCGCCCACGCTCGAGCCTAGCCCGTCTATGATTGCGAATCTGCCCATGACGGGTACGCAACGCATAGGCAAGCTCTCATTGACACGTATTATCTCTCCAGTATCTAAAAACTCTAAAAACTCCGAATCCGGATCAGAACCATCGACAACATCACCGACTATAAGTGCACCCGTGCCAAGATATTCCAAGAAGGAAGATGCAAAAGAGGAAAAGACACGGAAAGCAGAAGCGAAACGGATGAAGAAAGCCGAACAAAAAGCCAGGCTTGAGCGGCTGGCCGAGGAACTCAAGGAGCGTCAACGACGTAAAGGTCTCGCTCCAGAAAAGTGCTCTGTCCGTTCTCTCCGAGCTAATGACCGTAGCCGCCGCTGGGACGCTGATATCGCCATGTACGATGGACTCGGCGCGATGTAGGGAATCTCTCTGTGATTTCTGTGTCGCTTGATCTTTGTCACTTATTCGCAGTACATATCACGCCACTCTCTTTGCACGTTGTGACATTTGTTCCACAAGAGTATCTATCATTAATGTAGAATTACTTGTACATGCTAGCTATAAACTTGCCTTCTGAGTTATGCACGCGTAAACGTCACTAACCACAAGTACAATCGTTCGTTAAGAGAGAAAGATACGACGGATCACAGGAAAAAGACACTATCCTTGACAAAGAATGACCCTATCACGATAGTGACCTATCATCAACAACCCTGCCAACCTCGAGAGACGTATCCCTAGCATCGCGGACGTGAATCACTCTGTTGGCCTGCATCTCTGTCTCGCGTACCATTCCGCCACCAGGAAGACTGATAGAGGACTCGAGCGCTTGTGCTAACCTGATTGCTGAAGCTGTGACCAAATGGTTGTCTGTCAAACGACAAATTTATCAGATGATCGTTCACCGGGACATCAGGGACACCTCACATTCCTTGGCATGGGCTAGAATCAATGAATGTCAGAAAGCCAATTCAAAATCAGGGGTTGTCGTCCAAGTCAGACAACACGTACCGAGGTCTTTCTGTCGACTACACGAGCCGCCATGCTCGCAATCCGGGCGGTTTACAATGGCTGCATCCAAATGGCCTTTTTGGCGCTCACGCATCCACCATTCCTTCAAGCCCCAGAGTAACACCTCCGTTGCACAATGCCTACAGACGCGACTTCTCGGAGCACTAGGGTTATCATCAATCCCTGCCGCAACATTATGCATGTCCACAAAAAGGTCTGATTCGATTAAGGGTCGGAACCCATTGGGCTGTGATTGCAAGTGCTGAATGATCTACGAGACACGAATTAGCGCCTCAGGAACTGCGAGGACAACTTCAAGCAACTCACGTCACGATATATTTGTCTTGGGGTAATTTGTCGACTGGTCAAGTAATCCAGCATGATTTCGACTTCGATATTATTGTTTTCGAAACATTCATAAACCTCTGAGGATTGAATGAGATCACCAATGTCACTCATGTTATGAGGATGTTGGGAAACTAAGGGCAATGCATTGCATCTTCCTTGAACATTAATCCCGCAGAATGACACCTGACAGAAGTCACATTTCGTTGTGACGGGAGCACCGAGAGCGAGCAGCATCTCACTTTAGGAGCAAGCATGAGACGTGTTAGTAAATGAAGCACGGAAACTCGCACCAGTTCCCGCAATATGCATGTCCGGGTGGAGCGCCATCATCAAGATGCCAAGCCTGTTCAGGGTCGACTGAAAAGTCTACAATCGGTTGTGGGCACCGCCACGCATAGGGGTTATCCAGTGCGCAATGAGGGCAAGGACGAGCATAGTCGGAGTTTTGGTTGAGATTTGGCTCTGGGGAGGCCTCTCTGGGAGTGGGGATCTAGAGAAATGCTTGAGGTAAAGTTGTGTACATGGGGTTCTATACGCACTCGCATTGAGGTACCAGCTTTATAAATCTCATCAGCTTGCATTCGCTCCCGTTCCGTACGCGTCCTCGAAGGCTCTGCGCGTAGCAGCACATCGACGATCGTCTGCAGAGGGCGAGAAGGGGTGACGAAACTGGAGACCCCTCTACAGGCAGGACAGTTGGTGCCACCGTTCTGAAGATCGGTCGGGTCAGCATCCGTTTCGCTGCCGCATACAGTTTAAAGAGGCGAGCGCAACGCGAGCACGCCTTTCGCGAGGCCAAGCCGGCGCATGGCAAAGTAGGAAGGAACCACACTGTGGCACTGGAAGTTTGACAGAAACTCACCTTGATCCAAAGCACGCAACAGCTGCAGGATTGTTAGCGAGTGATCATGCCTGGAATACATCAAGTAGAAGTACCTTCCACAGAAGAAGTGTTGACAAGGTGACACAACGACTGGTCGGTAGACGAGTTCGGCGCAGCAGCCGCATTGAAGTTCCTGAACAAGATCCTCGACCAAAGCGTCATTTATAGACGTTGATGGCACTGGTATTTGCATAACCTGTTCTGATTGATCTTCCTTGAACCTCTTCCTTGAGATCTCGTTGTCTACTGTCTCGAATGACGGCGAGGGCGGTCTCTTCAGCGCTGAAGCAGACAGGTGTCCGTCTGGAGTGAGGGTTCTTGTGTCTAGTGCTGTATGAGCAGGATGAAGACCTTCCATGGAACACTAATCGCGCAGGTCAAGGTCAAATAGCGAACACAACGCGCAATTTCAGGCTTAAATATGTGACTCTACTGGAGCCACATCGTTCCATTTTAGGAAATACTAGTAATGAGCTGCTACATACACCAGTCAACTATCTGAGCTGAGCTGAGATTTGCTTTAACTTAACCCAGCAGCCAGCAGAACAATCAGTGTGAATAAGGCGACACCCACAACCACGGAAATGGTCTATGGACTGAAAGAAACATCGCGTACGCCAGTTGTGGATCAACGACGAGACGGGTATTCCCTGCACTGTCGATCACATTAGAAAAAAGCCCACCATCATCGTATGCGCATGACATATAGCAACATTGGCTCGGTGCGTAACTTGAAAACGACATGTGGTGTGAGTTGCCTATATCGATTGAGATGGGATGATCATACACCACTCTGTCGCTTTCAAGATCACAAGTTCGAGTCGTGTTTCCAACCAGTGGAACAGCAAGTGCGACCTATCGTTGAGATTCGGAGAATGAAGCAAATAGCGACTACAAGCATAGCTCACCTGTTGGAACAGGTGAAAGGACCGGAAGGAATCTATTTGGGGTCTTGGGTCGAGTGTGAACAAAATAGCTGGGCCATTGCCCGACAATAGTGTCAACCAGGTCGGATCTGGTGAGCAACGTTCACTAGCACGATCAGGATGTACACAGAGATGATGTTGACATAGTCACATGAACGGCGGAACAGTGAGAGCCAGGGTGAGCTTGTCGGGGTGAACGTTCGGGACACAGAGCCGGAGCCAGAACCGGAGCCACTTGCCCTGCCTGTACCACTCGTCCAATCCAACCGGCCTCGAAGGCATCCTGAGTGACGTTTTTCGTACACATTGCTCTCGCACTACCTTTTTTGCGTCTCTGCCACCGCTACTGTCGCCGTCGACGCTGATGTTGGTGTCCACATGGTCAGGTTGAACGCGTGATCATCGATCGCGCCTCTAATGGAGGCTGTTCTGCAAGGCCAGCTTTGTCAGGTGTCCTGTTCTTTCTCTTCTTGACTTTCCTTCCGTAGGTACTAATGATGCCCCAACCCACGCATCCGTGCGGTCATGCACCCCCTCGTTGTCCCCCTCGCCCTCCTTCAGGCTCTTGGGACCATTTCCGTGCCTACTATCCATGCCCCTCGCGCCCAGGTCTCATATGTTACTAGCATGACCTCTGCTCAGCTCTCCGCTCTTGCTCCTTACACCCAGTTTGCCAGAGCTGCATACTGCACTCCTTCCGTTGTACAGGGCTGGGCCTGTGGTCCGTATGTTTTTATCTTCTCAAAGCTCTTCCGTCTCAGATCCTCCAAGAGGCCTGCCAGGCTGTCTCAGATTTTCATGTTACCCTCGTCGGTGGTGATGGTAATGCCGTTCAATATTGTAAGAGAAGTGTATTTCCTTCCACTCTTCTCTCACTACTCACCTTAAGACTATGTCGGCTACTGGCCCTCCTCCAACTCTGTCATTGTTGCCCATCAAGGCACTGATCCCTTCCAGCTGTAATCATTTCTTCAGGATCCGATGACATTTGTTTTACCATCCCACAGACTTGCCGACCTTACTGATATCGACATCATCTTGGAAAGTCTCAACTCTACCCTCTTTCCTGGTGTAGACAACAGTGTGTTGGTCCACAGCGGCTTCGCCACTCAACACGCCAAGACCGCCTCAACTATTCTCACACAGGTCATGTACCTTATTTCATTCTTTGGCGCGACGTCCGTCACCCTGGTGCGTATGCCTCCCCAATCTCTTCATCTTGCGTTATTTTCTTTAGGTTGGCCACTCTCTCGGAGGAGCGCTGGCTGAACTTGATTGCATGTTCATGGCACTCAACTTGCCACCCGACATCGCTATCAAAGGCGTCACCTACGGTACCCCTCGCGTTGGTAACTCTGCATGGGCTGCTTTGTTTGATGCGACTGTGTTTTTTTTTCTTTCATCTTTCATCCTTTAGCAACTCATTCCACGGTTTTCTGCAGATCTCCGATTTTCGGCGGATCAATAATAAAAAGGATATCGTTCCCATCGTTCCCGGCCGCCTCTTGGGTTTCTCCCATGTTATGGGCGAAGTTCACATCGTTCACCCCAACGAAGCAGTCGAGTGTCCAGGTAAGCGGAAGAACTCATTGCTTCATCCATTCTTGCTTATTGATATCTAAATACTTTAGACGACGACGACGCCACAGACGCGCAATGCACCATCATGACAGTGCCCAACATCTTTGACGGTAATATTCTCGACCATTTGGGCCCGTACCAGGGGATCTTCATTGGATCGATTTATTGCACATGAATAACAATTCCGGTTGCTTTCGTTCCATTTTGTCGTGAGTCGTAACACGTTGAGTGAGCTAGTTCGGTGGCCGTACAGTCTATGTTCGATGCAGAGCGATTTTGTGTTGCTTCGGTATACCTCGTGGATCAATACTTGGGTAGGAAACCGAGCTATTTGATCCGCGACTACGACGATAGGATTGATCATTAATCAGCACTTGTCGGTCCGCGTGACTTGCTCACGTTTCACTTAAGGAAACATTTATACAACTAGTACCTTGCGTCGAGCATGGGGTTTACCTCAGCAGAGTGTCGATCCCAGTAGGAATCAGCATAGCAAGGTAGAGCGGGTCACCTGCTCGAAAGCCAAGAACACCAGTCGCACGGGAATGCAGCTAGAAGGAAAGTGAATCAAATGCATTGCAGTACAAGTCCCTGACGTGGTGATCTGGGAGGGATCATACATGCTATTGCACCACGTTAATACCCTATCCTACATCAAGAGGCAACTTTATTGGCGCAAGTTGGTTACTATCCTTGGGGACATAGTGACAGGAAACGAGGTGATATTCAGCGTGATCTATGAAGGTCTACTTTGTGCGCATGATGCGTAGTTTGTGAGGTTTGTATACAAAGTTCTCCGAGTAGTTCTTCGGGGGGATCCTCTTGGTGGTCTCCGGTTGACTACAACGAAAATCAGTGAACCGTAAATACCGGATCGAACATTGAAAACTCACATGTAGTAGTCCCATCCTAAAACCAAACGTATTGAAGTTAACGAAAAAAATGCAGGACATTGAAACCACACACCCTGCTTCTCAGCGAAATGGACTGCATCCTCCTTGGTCCTGAACGAGAGGCGTGTTCCTTGCATGTAATCCGCGCTAGCGCAAGTGTGGATGCATAGTCAGAGGGCTGTACACTGAACACTCACGAACTAGCCCAACCCATCAAGGGGTTTTCCCATCGGCCCGCTCCCTGGAGGATTTCCCAGTCAATGCGCCAACGTTCCGACTTTCCAGGGCCGCTTTGCATCGTGTTGCGTGTGGGTTGGTAGATGCGTACTGCTCGATGACGAAGTTCGGCTGTGGGCATACAGTGAGTGTTTAAATCGCAAAAAGATAACTGAAAGCGTACCGGGCGCGCCACTGACCACATCAGCGGTGAGAACCTCGCCACGGACGGGTTCCGCAATTTGTGTGTTCTCCGATTTTGCGACGCCAACTTGTGTTTGGGAGTGTGCGTCCGTCGTTAAGCCACGAAGCGCGTTTAAAGTTGGACGAACACGACGGATACAGAGGAGGGACATGATCGTTCTTTTCAATCCACACAACTTGGTGGCTGTGCTTACTAAAGACGATCGTATCAAAGGGTATGTTTTGCGCAACTATGTAACATAAATTACCATACAGGCGGGGAGCAAGGGACTTCATAGCTTCATGTGTCAAACCCAATGATCCTGCTCACCGGACGTAGCATTATAACGGGATTGTTTTTGACGACAGCTTCCTCAGTCGCACCGTCTATCTCTGAATCATCCTCCTCCACATCACTATCAGACTCCCTGCCAGCGTGTTTCGGGCCTAGCATGCTCACAACTCGGTTAATGTGAGCCTCGGATTGCTTGAAAGATGGTGGTGCACGAAGGGACAGGGCGGCGTCATTGATCGCCTTGATCACATCATGGTCAAGCTCAATATTGAATAAATCGAGGATATATCTCCGCACGGGGAGACGATAGCGCTGCGTAGAGATGATGTGGAGGGCCCGAAAAAATACTGCTGGGGAAGTAAATGCAGAGCGGTACTCGGGTCGCGACTTCATTCTGACGTGCCAAGGTGAATGTGCGATAGTTCTTTTATTGGCAGGGACTAACCTTGCCAGTGAACGCGAAGCAGTATTCGCAATCACGGTGTTACTCAGGTTATCAATTGCGGTGATCACTTCGAGCTCCTTTTGCGCGGTAGGTGGAAGTAGGCGGATGTCTGTATCACTTTTGGCCTCGGATGGTTCCCAGGAGGGGAGCTTGAGTGACGGTGTCATGAGTAGTAGCTTTCATGCACACTACAAATATCCCCTACCGAAATGAATCGATCCAAGTCCGCTGGTACACACAATCCAGTAGGGAGTCCAAGCGGTGACAGAGTAGCCTCCCATCTGTAGTCATCCAATATCTCGGCACCCTGTGTTGTCGATGATATCAACCCTAAAACGAAGAAGCATGTTCTACGATTCGATTCAGTGTTTTGATGGATTCGGTGCTTTTTCGGCTCACCCTCGCACGGAAGGGATGAGAGAATGCTCTGCTATGTCGAGGATGGACGGGATAATCTCTTCCTCTTCGAGAAATGGCAAGCCGCTTTCAGTAGCACCAACATTACCCTGCACCAAGCAAATGAAGCCGGAGAGACCAAAAACATCAGGCAACTCACAACTGCCCAAAGAATGCTCTTCAGCTTCAAGATGAGTTCGAGATCTTCGCTCTCAAGCCCATGCTGCCGGATAAAATGGGAAAATTCTGCAAAGTGCCCCTTTTCGCCCAATACTTGACAACCGAGTTCGGTCTTGGACATCTCCCCATAAAAATGAGGTGGAACGACACCATCGAAGGCACTACGCACTGTGGATTAGAGCTAGAAGTGGGCCAAAGACACAACACTTGCAGGACATCTTGGTCATCCTCCGCAGCTTCAGAACTAAACACCTTGGCCAAAAAGATTTCCACTTGAACTACGTAGTAGGTATTTCGTTCCTTGTCCAATAATCGTTAGTTAACTTACAGCCAAGGATATTGTTCTTACATGGAACCACATATCCATCTCTCTGTCGATATAGCCGGTGTTGTAGAGATACCGGAATCCCATAGGAGTGGACATGAACCTATGGGAATTTCGTCAGTCGAGTTTAGAAAGCATCATATCACCAACTTCAATAACAATGGATGGCCAATTTCGCCGAGATGGTCCATCGTTGGTTGCATTTCAACAACAAGTTGAAGCACTTCCATAGCATCACATGCCTCTTCAAGGAACTGAATGGCCATCTCGCATACTTCTGGAGAAGGATCATAGAGTTGTGTCAGAAGGAGCCGCAAGCTCCACGACACCGGGCTTAGGGAATTCCGGATGAGATCTCCGAGGTGACTCGTTGCGAATAGTCGCACGTGAAGATCTTCGGAGGTCAGAGCTTTCAAGAACACCACACGAGGATGCCCATCACTATAGATTTGTTACACTTTAGCGCCATGAAAATGAAAACGTGTCAATACGTACATAGTGTAATCCATGTTCGTGATCACCGCGGTTATGAGGTCCTCGCGATTCCGAAGTTCGCTTAGATGGTAGAAGGCGGTGAAAATCTTCGACTTTTCCATAAGTCTGTACTTTGTAAATAGCGATGTCACGCAAAATGCGCCCAACTTACTCGAGTCCCTCCGGATGCTTGCTCAGAGTGCCGAGCATCTCAAAGTACCCATACGTCAGTGTGTTTGATACGCGCGTCTTAGAGAATATTGGATCTGATTCGGGCGTGGGGTTAAACTGTCGTTCGAGGTCAGTAAAGTGACCGTATAAAAACGGTGCACGCACTGGATCGAGCTGAGCGAAACTCTTCACAATTTGATCGAGAAAGTCGTCCTCCGCCATTAGAAAGCGAACGCCATCTGGGCTTGCAAGGAGGGTCGTAAGAAGGTTACATCCCAAGCGCACCCATCGAAAATTGGGCTATTGGCATACCTTGTGGTCAGAAGTTGATGAATGACCACGTGGTGAATTTACCTGTTTACGCGGAAGATCGGAGAAGCGGTGTGAAAAAGGGTGAAAAAAGGACATGAGTCGCCGCATGAAACGTGAAACTTTGATAGCTTCTTCTAGCCGTTTAGGATTCAGGAGTGGTCCGTCTATTAATTCCTGAAGCATGTCAAAATTCCACTTCGTATTGTCTTTGGTGAGCATGACCTTGGGGCGCTCTTACAAAGCTGATTCTGAAATCCATACATGAAGCCATTCACCTGGGTCTCGAGCAAACACGACTGAAATGTTTTATCATCCATTTGCATGCCAATCTTGATTCTGCTTTGCTCTACTTGACGTTGTCCCCGTCGGACGGCGTCCTCTGCAGAATTGGCCCTGAAAAGAATAGTGTTGTAACGGAACGTATCTCAGATTAGAGTAGAGCTAACCTCGGTCTCGTGCCTTTGATATTAGGCTGCAATCTTGAGCGATTGCGATTAAAGCTGTCAATCGCGGATATTGCCGATGTGCCAACAATTCTATGCTCCCCGTGGTTATAATCCGATGCAAGATTAAAGACACGAGGAACGGCCTGTATCTTCGCCGCAATGGGTAATGGCAGGACCCTGTTTGCCATTTGCATGACTTCCGCCATGAGCAGGGTGGCTTTGCGAGTCAGGTTGGATCCAGTCGTGCTTTCCTCTAGCATGCAGGTTAACGCCTCAGAGTAATGTCAGGGTGCAAACCTTTCGAAGGAAGTGAAACACACTTACATCAAGCAAGCCTGCATTTGTGAAGACCAAAATCAAGAGAGCAATGTATTGGTCAGTCAGCTTCAGCGTTTCGGGAGGCCGTTCTGGAGTTTTGTTTTCGCCCATGCGCTCGGGCAGGCTCCGAGGTTTACGATACACTACAAAAATAAGACCTCAAATCCTATAACATTCGAAACGAGACACTCACTTGTCAAGCGGCGCCCGTCAATGAAAGTCTTATACCATTCTGGAGCTTTGATGTTTAGAAGGTCAAAGAACATATCAAGAACAATTTCCTGGAGTTTTGTGAGAAGTCTATAGCCAATGAATGACGCCAACCTACCCTGGTTTCAAGAGAGGGTATTCGTAATGTATTTACGATGGATTTGATCGCTCTTTGATCCTCCATGCAGAAGTACATGAGCCCTGGCATAACGTGAGCCATAGGCAAGTCAAGCATTTCAAGTACCAACCACTCCAAGTCCGTAGCATGAGTTCTATGACCTTTGTGCAACTCCTCATGCGTTCCGCATGATCAGAGCCTCGACCATAGGCGTCAGTCACTGCTAAGAGCGCGATCTTTGGAGAACAGTTTAAAAGGATCGAAGGGCATAATCTCTGAAACATACCTCGACATCGATACCTAATCGCAAGTAGGTACGAGTACGTGGAGAGTCGATAATGTGGAGGAACGTGGCCGCAAGAATCGGCCCAATTTCAACTGGGCCTTCGCCGAGGGCATGAAGCAGGAAACGGATACCGCCCGTCCTTGCAACTAGATCGATGTCGAGTAAGCCTGTCATCGAGATGTAATCAGGATATGTGAATGCCTCGTCGTACGATCTCGACGAACTCATCTCAGCCAAAGTTTGGACACATATCTGCCTAAAGGGATCCTCGGCGTGCTCGGCAACAGCGACGAATGCTCGCATTATTGGCTCGGAGAGTGGGATCAATGCCGACCCAGTGTTCTCCCGTCTGTCACGTCTTTCCGATATAATATCAACCACGGCACGTATAAGCTTGATGACCTGTTCCCGTTCGACGGCATGTTTGTTGTCGCGCGCCAGCGACCTGAAGGGAGTTCACATACAGTTCCGGGCTGGGAGTAAACAGCGCTACTTTACTATGAACCATTCCAGGGGCTGTCGATGTAGCTCTTCAACGGAAGCGGAATCGACTAATGAGTGTCGGATCACTCTGTACGCCGCTGCACGACAGTGTTTTGAGGACCTGTCTGAGAGACATGGTGTCACGCTTGTATATTCTATGAGCTAGCAAGCCATGATGACAGGACGGAGCGGACTGACGCTTGAACCAACTCAGATATGCTTAGCTCATAGCGGACGCGGAGATTGCGCTGCAGGAGATTGGCAAGTTTATTCATGACGTCAATGCGCGCTCTGTCAGATTCAGAGATCGGGGAGGCAGCAGAAGTACTTGAGGATAATGTCGTGGGAGTAGAGGATGTTGTGCGGATAGTAGCAAGCGACTTAAGATAGGAGTTCGCCTGGTTCAATGCAGAGAGAAAGTCATCTGGTAGAATGATTGAATCCTTTTACACATTCATCACTAGGGAATAAATACCTCGGTCCCTATCATCACTATCTGCTCCGAAACGAACGGTAGAAGGCGGGGCTTGACCGGCAAACTTGCGCTTGGTCGCTGGGCCAGCACCATTCCTTTTCCGTTTGCCGCGAGTGGTTTCTTCAGGGACTCAGTGACAATCGGCAAAGGTAAGATCAAATGACCGTACCTTGTTCGATCCTCCGGGTGAGTGTCTCAATTTCGTTTATGGCCATCTCTAATTCCGATTCTACTTGCGTCCGCATCGTGTCCTTGTGAAATCAAGTTCAGTGGGCTTCCTTGCGATCCATAACTAGCCCCTACAGTGATGGGGAGTTTAAGGAATTTCTCTGCTCCTTCCTTAATGCGGTTCTCTCTCTCCAAAAGAGCCATGAGGGCTTCCAGCTGTAATCGCTTGTGTCATGTTCCTTGCTACGCGGTGTATGTATGCGCACCTGATCGTCAGATTGCCGGGAGTTCTCGGTTTCATGAGACGCGCTATTGGATGTCAGGGCGGTTGATTGGGAAGAGAAAGAGACATTAGAATGATGAGTAGTCGCGACTCCGGACGATTCATGGTTGTCATTGTTTGCGGGCATGAGCTGGTCAAGAACTCTTTTCTCTTTTTGAGCACAAGTCGGCCATCCGGAGAGAAAGTCACGTGTGTCTGATGGCTCGGTAAAATCCGAAAACTATCAAATCAAGGTTCAAGCCACAATCTTGCGGAATTCCTCCTCATCATCCAACATACGACACGCTCAACAAACTCACAAGGATGGGTGCGTGTTAAACAGACCTTTTACTTTTGAACGTCTCTAATGTCATTTAGTTCGTTACGCTGCCGCAGCTCTAGCCACCAACCCCGAAAAAAGTCAGTATAATACCAATGCTGATCACCCGATCATCTCACATTCGTACAGCCGCCCGCGCCCGTGGCGAGTATTTGCGTACACACTTCAAGAATATGCGCGAGGTTGCCGCTGCCCTCTCGGGTGCGCCTTTGGTTTAGATGAATTCCATCAACTAAATCTAAACTATTCCAACAGGCTCAAAATTGACCAAAGCTTACGCTTACCTAGGTGAAGTCTTGGAACACAAACAAGTTGTTCCTTTCCGCCGTTTCTCTGGTGGTGTCGGTCGTGCCAGCCAGGCTAAGCAGTTCAAGACGACACAAGGCGAGTTCCGTGAATGGGGGGTGGTCGCAACTCGAAGTTATTCAACGTATCTCCTCACAGGTCGTTGGCCTGAGAAATCCGTCAAATTTATTACTCGCCTCCTGAAGAATGCTGAGTCTAATGCTGATGCAAAGGGCTTGGAGCTCGAAGAACTCATCATTAAAAATATCGTCGTTCAGCAAGCTCCGGTATGTCTTGATGAGTTCTGTGTCTAGCTTTGTTTTAATTGTCTCACCTGTCCACAGAAAACCCGTCGTCGCACGTACCGTGCACATGGTCGCATCAATCCTTACCAAGGTCATCCTTGCCACGTTGAAATCATTTTGTGCGTTTCGGGCGAGGAAGTGGAGCGGAGCAAGTGCAAGGACGCGGTCGTCACTTCCTCTCTTTCATCACTGAATCGACGACAAATTGCAAGGAGACGAATCGAGGCAGCGCGTGCATGACTTGACCCATCCAGCTTCTGAAATGGCCTTGCATGTATGTGGTTATCTACTCAAATACGCCTATATGCCATGGCATTCATTGCCTGTTACTATGCATTTAGTCGAGAAAGAATAATGAGCGTGTGGACCATATTAAGGGGAAACTTCGTGACCCAAGCAAGTCAATGAAATATGTACATGTACATGACAACCCCGGACAAGGAAATTTTATAAATAAGGGGGCAACATCGTCAAGCGACAGTCAAATGAATGGCTTCGGCACCAGGCCTGGTGATAATAGCCTGTCCTCTCATAGTTGAGGACTGTAGAAATGAGATCAACGATCGACTCCCATGTTGCAGTGGCGTACCAATTGTTATAAATGCGCTCCTCCCATTCCACTTCGGAGCCAGTGAGGTATTTGGACAAAACGCGTTCTAACCAGTCACAGATATAGTCGACGCGTTGTATTTTGAACGGTGTATGGCATTTCTCCATCGCTACGCAGGAATTGTTATTCGTCGTTCGACGTACTACCATCTTGAACTAACCTCGAACAACCCATGTGATTGGCCGGTAGCGTTTCAGGTTTATCAAAAGAGACCCAGGATATGATGGATGTTGCTCGTACGGTCCTAAGCCACATCCACGGGCAACTTCACGAATGAAGAGCACTGTTGTAAAGTGTCAGGCGTGTACGCACAACGCAGTCAGAAAAAGTTTACTCATTCCGGGAAGAGCAGGACAGTGACAACTCTGCAGAGCATGCTTATAACTCGCCATATGATGGTTCTCCCGCGTATAGAAGTCCCGCAACGTAGCCCTCATCTGCTCATGAGTCGGACTAAGCTTCAATTTCTGACAAGTGGGTAAGTTGGGCAGCCCCTAAGGGCATAAGGCTGCATACCGAGATGAAAGGAAGCACGGTTGGACGGTCACAAGCGAGGGCAATCAGACAGGAAGCCGAATAATTACGGAGTTCGTGGCATTTCTGTCCATACATCAACAAATTTCCATCCATCTGCACGGGGACTCACAGTAGCCAACTCCAGGAAAAACTCGGTGAGTTCAATTCGCTTCTGCGTCGACTCGGCGGACCCTATACTGCCCATGACAAATCGGTGCACAGCCCTTTCATAGGCCATAAAATTTGCCACTTTGCGCGCGACCTCGTCGAGCGTGGTCGGGCTATCTTCGTTGTTCCTAGTCATTAGGTATCGAACCGCGTCTTCAGGCTCGAAGGCACTATACTTTTCCCACAATAGGAGTGTCATCTGAAATGCCAGCATGGCATGGCCTCCAGGAGAGTGAAAATGTTCAAGCTTGACTTTGAAGAAGTCGCCTCTCATCATTGACTTTTTCTCTCGCGGTTCCCAAGTGCTAGTAAGTAATTCTTGTGGATATTTTGTTTCGGCACGCGCAATCGTTTTTTCCATTCTGAGCCCCCTAGACCTCTCTCCAGCACATGCTCGTTGGTGCAGCGAAGAGACCAGCTTTGTGGAAGCATCCCGTGGTAGATCCTGAGCCAAGCGGGAAAACGTGAACTGGGTTAGAGATGATAGAATCTCTGCGTCTTCCGCTCGCCAGTGGAGGTCCACCCAGAGATAAAACAACCTTGCAATGCGCATCTTGACTTGCATAGAATATGATTGCGTAATGACAGGAGTGTGACAAGCTAGCTCTTCGTCGTACCTGACGACCAGAGCATCGAAGGTCTCTTTAGGGTTCGAAAAGAAGCGAAAACACAAGAAAAAAACGTCGATAACTTCCACGTCGTTGTCGGCGTCGGGACTGCTCATATAACGCACAAGAGCCTTGAGGGATGCAAGCTGAGTTAATCCATTATGATCTTTCCACAATTCCATATCATCTTCGGGGTGTGGCACTGTGCCGACTGTTGAATCAACCGAAACAGGAAAATGCACCGGTGAGTTGCGGATGTTGATGGAAACATGTACATAACCACAAGCTAGGTCCTCGGGATCATTGTTGACTAATGTGCTAGAAGCGGAGGAAGCCAGGTCCAAGCAAGATGGTTTCTTTTTCGCCCTGTAGCGAAGTGAAAGTGATTTCATCAATGTGGATGACTTGGATTTCTGTGGCCGATCTTGCACGTCCGTCGAGTGTGATATAGAAGTGCCATTTGAACGGAGTTGTTGGCTCTCATCGGAGCAATGCGAATGTGCGACGGATCCTTCGAACTGTTCTGGGACTCGCATCGAATCGTCTTGAGTGGGAATTAGTGGCAAAGGTTTCGACTGTGCTGCCTCATAGGCTGCAGCGTTTAAATAATCCTTGAGATTTGACATTGTAATATCAAGGAACTGCATTGCGACGTGGATTGCTTCGGGGCAGGACGACGATCGATCGTGTAACGGTATATTTTGGACGTGCTCCATGAACTTATATTTGGAGAAATTGACCGCGTGTAACGCTTGACGGCACTTTGGGACGGTAGACATATATTCGGGGAGGCGGGCCATGGAGTGCAAGATTGCATCAAGACAATGAACGAAAACAGGCGCCAGCGCACGTAATGCATTGATGTCTTGTGAATCAGGAATCCTAAGAAGAAGCGAAAATGGTGCCAAGATGGCAGGAAAAGTCTTTTCCAGATCAAAGGGAGGGACCAAGGCACCGTCGTCTGGGACACCTGACATCGGAGGGATAGATTCGTCGCTATCGACGCTAGCAGCTTTCGCATTAGTTACAAGCTGAAGTAGCTGTGAGCGAGGTTTGATGTGCGCCATGGGGGAGGGTTATGTGGAGAGCTTGGGTGGAGATCAATCGACCAGAGCGACTCTTATCTTACATGACAATCCCGATGACAATGTCAATTCACAGGCCCACGGAAGACAATTGAAAGCGAAAGCGGTCGCTTCAGACTTCATCGCTTTGTGGGCCGAGTTGGTGGTGGTGGTTTGAGTAGTTTGAGTTTAAGCCTGAATGCGGTTGCTAAAGCGGGACCATATTGACCACATGCGATGACCATCCTCGACGGCACTGGCGAGTCTGAAATTGTTCACCTCTTGAACACCATCCAAGAGCTTTCAGAACAACTCGTGCAAAATAGATCTCTTTCTATAGCGCTTCATGCTTCTGCAGGTGCCATAAAGGTCTGTATCTTTCTCCTTGCTAGCCCGGTAGGTACAAAGCGAACGTCCACAGACACAGGCTGGCCACTCGAAAACTGGATTTGTGTTGCGAAGGCATGTCTGGAACTGTTCGGAGACCGCGCATGTAACCACCCAAACTTTTATAGGTTTAACCTCGACAAACCCCAAGGTACATGAGTACCAACACAAAGTGTTCATCTCGTCCTCGACGCTTATAAACTTTGACTAGATGTATATGATGCAGAGCTCGAACGCATGAATTCATCTCTTGCTACGGAAAACCAGGGTTTGCTGCACGACAATAAACAGCTTGGTGCCCTCATCAAAGAGTATGAGCAGACGTTAGAGAGCGTCATGGGTACTTTCCGTACGAGAGCCGTACGCCCTCATATATACTATTCCCGCCGTCACTCGTTGATCCGACCTTTCATACAGCGGGATGTCCAAGAGCACGAACTCACACTGATCCGTGAATATGAAGCAAGACTACTTGCCAAGGAATCCGAGAATCTGCTTCGTGTGCTCTCCTCGACCACTGCGGAGTCAATATCCCTGGCGCGTGTATCTGCCACGTTGCGTTCTCTCCTGCGCGTTCTTAACGGTGAAGATGCCCCCCCTCCTGCCTGCGCCAGTGTTTTTACTGAACGCGGCGATTCACTCCCGAACGAGTTTGATATCGGAGATAGAGGCGATGAGGATTGGGCCTTGGAACGTGAATGCGAGCTCTCGCGTCTAGAGCGTGAAAACGCCGTGCTCAGACGCATGCTCGGCCTTGATGTCCGGGAGCCAGAATATCTAATCAGAAGTGGGTCTGGAGGAGCCGATCTGGTTGATCAACCGAAACCGTCCATTTCGCGACAGACAGATGGGCCTGTTTCATCAAAGAAGATGTTGGGTGGGGCACCAGGCACTGTTGGACCTTACGGGGCATATAAGCGGAGTGGTGGACCAGGGTAGCGAGTCGTGTGAGTTCCCATCGTGTAGCAACTGGCAATATACGTCTACCCTTTAGCGACAAGGGCTAACGGGTGGCGATGTGTCAGGGATGTCTGTAGGTGGGTCAGGAGGCTGACGTTGACGTTGACGTTGATGTGGGCGATGTCGAGCTGTAAACGTAGCGTAATAAAAGTGCCTCAACTTGCATGACAACCCGGTCAAGTCTTCGTTTCTAACATGTTAGACGGCGACGGCGAGGACGATGAGTGGACAAAGGCAAGTGATGAGCTTTGCGATGTCGTCCGTTTGCGTGACCACCACCGCCCCGCCCTCTGATGACAACGGCGACAACACCGCTGAGCCGTCCTTTTGCAGGTCTACTTTCATCACAACACCAGTGCCTCTTTCTCTGACATGCCCATCTCTCTCAATGCCTCCCAGCAGTCCTGGCTGCCCAGACGTCTCTCAGCCTCCAACGCGACCACGAACAATCCTTCAAGGCCAGTACAACCGAAAGGCAAAGCACCCTCCTTCGATGGCGCACACACCAACCAGCTGGAGCTTGGGTACAGATACGGACACAGTGAGTATCTTCTGTGCGGGCCTGTGCCGCAATGCACTCGTACAATCACTCACCGAACTTTTGGGTGCAGATGCCGACACTGTGATCTCCAAGTCCAAGTCCTCCGACCACACTGCATACGACTCTTCTTCCCATTCTGTTCCGCTTCGCTCCCACTTCCCCCAATACTCGTCGTCTCTTCCGTCCAGACACCGTTCGAGCCTTCTTTCGGACGCGTTTAGTTTCCGCAAGAAAATCGGTTCTGTCTCTCGGAGAAAACCAAACTTCCAATCACTATCCCATACAAATAATATAATGCCAGGGGTCATCGAAATCAATGCCTGTAACAATACGACCGTCACAATGGTTGGCGGTACAACTGCACACAGGGATTACGAGCATGAGGAGCGCGAACGATTGCGCGATGTTGCCGCGCAATCCATCGGGCTCGACCCCGAGCTCCTGCAAGACCCGTGCCAGTCGGAAAGTCGGTCATCGCTGGATTTCACCCAAGCTCCTTCCCAGTTTCCACGGATTCCGCCGTTTCCTGCAACATTGATCGCACTCTGCCCCTTTACAGAATTGTCTTCAACATTACTCAAATTTACACCACCCACTTCATTACTTGTCTACGCACTTGCAAAACAGTGGAAGCAGCGTCTAGTTGTGCTCACTTTACATTCTCCAAGTCAGAAGATGTACGCTCATCTGTTCAAAGGTTCCCCGAAGGATGAGAAGGAGATCGAGAGATTAGAAGTCACCGAGAGAAGTGTTATATTTGTTGCCGAAGAAGAGGTTGGGGGGAGAAGTAATGTGATAAAATTTGTCGGCAGAAATGTTTCTGCCAAACGGAGTGGGGTGAGCGCGGAGGACGGTCTCACTATGTGGTTTCTGCAAATCGTGGACCCTGCGGAGTCGCAGCGTTGGATTGCAGCGATCAAGAATGCAGTACTGACCCAGAGGTATTCCTGTCGGGTGTTGTGATCTCTCAGTATTTCTGACAGGTAATGTAGGGCTGTCCGTGCCGGTCTCGGTATACCGAAGCAGACAACTGGACGAAATGAGCCAAAGGGCGATATAGATGTCATGCTTTCAATGCACCTACAAGGTCTTATATCCACGCATTCAACTAATTCTTCGACTGCCGTTTCATTTCCATCCCCGCCTGTACCAGCCTCGCCGTCCCCTCCTCCATCTCTTCATTCCCTGAAAGTCAACATCCCAACATCACCATCGCCTTCGACTGCCATAAAAGGAATTTTCTCCGGAGCGCGTTCTCGCTCGCCCTCTGTTGAAGGTTCATCTACGTCTGCTTACCCACATGGGCATGCGGAGGACTCTTTTGGCGTGGTAGGTACCAGCCTCCTAACTATGCTTCGTACGAAATCTTCCGCCGACTCCAACTCTTCGCCCTCCCGTGCGCTCTCTGTACCACCCTCGCATGTGTCTGCAGAGGGTTCGCCTGCTCCGAGCCTGCGATCATTCAATGCACCAGTTATAATTCCTGCATCGGACTTTAAGATATCGAAGGAACGCGATGTGCCAGAGTTTTCAGGTGCCGTCCTAGACGGCAGTTCTTCCGGTACACCACCAGGTTCATACACTCCGCCTACTCCTTCCCTCTCATCTCAAGGCACATTAACGTTATCTCTACAACCTCCCCCTAGGAAGTGCAAGTATGCTGTCGCACCCAATTTAGAGACTTTTTTGCCTGAACAACAGGGAATGTACAAGCAAGCAAGCGGCAATCGCAGTGTTGCGGGAAATTTTGGGATTTCATCTGGTGGTTTTGGTGATATCACGCCTGGGGACACTTCACCCGTGTCCCCTGGTCCATCCAGCGTCTCAGGTGGACAGTCAGGGTCTTTCTCTGCAAATTCCGGCTTTGAAACACAGCACCCTCGTATCGGGCAGAGCGATGAAGTTGACGCAGCTGTGTTGGGAAACGAGGTTATGGATCCTTTGTCACCCCCTTGGGGTGGAACTATATCACTGGAAAAGCCTTCGCATAGCACAACTACAACTATCACCAAAAGATGGTCACGGCAAGGCATTCCCCTTCCAAAGCAACTCGCGCCCCCCTCAGGACCCCCACCTTCTATCCCGTTTTCATCAGAACAAAGCCACCCCGCCTCAGTGGAATCCAGCATATCTATGCCGGCCATCTATTCCACGGACCGTTCAACGGGAAGTTTGTCTCCCAATTCTCAAACTCATTTTAGCTCCAGAAGCGGTTCTTCGTTGTCGCCTGTATTCTGGAAGCGCGCTTCTGGTTCCTCAGTGCACAGTGCTAGCTCGACAAACACTTCCGGTTCACGAGGCCTGCTTAAGGTACCCCCTGGCGAAGAGCCCTTTCATTCTGCACTGGGGTCAAGTGTTGGCCGAGGAGCATCGTCGAGGCCGATGTCCTTGCTAGCGCCCATCTCGCAACCCCTGGGATATACCAACATGATGAAACGGCGTTCAATGCCGCCACCGCGGCCAGCACCCAAGTTTGCTCCCCCTCCTGCACCGGCGATTCAAGAATCTACTTCGGAGCGCACTTCTTTGATGTCTGCCTCGCAAAAGTCTTTCAGAAACTCGATCGCACAGCGTGCGCTGAGACTCTCTCTGACTTCACCCAAGCCACCCCCTTCGTCTGCTCTCCCTCCACGACCCGATGAAGCCGTATTTTCTTCGGGCCATCACCGGAGCTCGAGTTCTGGCACAATAGACATTCATCCAATCTCCGCACCGTCATCTCGTCCAGCGTCAGCCCTTTCAAAGAATTCGAATCCTCCAGAGCCTGTTTCTTCCTCTCCAAGGGGCCTGTCCATCAGACAGCGGCTGCGTATTCTGAGCACTCCGGCCTCTCCTCCTGTTCAATCACCTTCGTTCTTCACCCCTTCCCTCCAGGTTAGCACACTGGATCTTAGTGACGACAATGACGATGACGACCTCCCCACCCCTTCGTTCCATACTCCTCAACCACTTGGGCTTGGTGAGCAAATCATGACGATGAAAAATTACCCGAGCTTCCTTCAGCTTTCGACCCCCGTCACGCAGACTGCTCCAAGGCCGCTGCCACGTATTCCTCAGTCAGTCCTGCCGTTGTCAAGTATGGCAAGTGGCCTGAAGACCCCGCCGCTGGAGCCTGACTGTGACTTTGTGGCCCTTTCTCCCCCACCTCGGAGGGGATCTAAACCCCATACGGCGACAGCGAAGCGCCCAGAAAAACCGGAAGTGGAAAGAGCTGAATTTGCACGGGGAGAGGGGAGTGCCTCTCAACACGGATCAACAGTTTCTCTCAATTCTGGCATCATAGATTGTAATACTTAACATAATGTCTTGCACCTTGAAGTTGCTCTAATCACTAGCACCTTGTGATACCACTGGACAGAGAGACATCACTTAAAAATATCGGCACAAGTACGTCTACAAAAAGGAGGCCGGAAAAGTATGGTACATCAAGCAAAGCTGTTCTCCACGTCCGCACTATCTTCTCCCTGCTCCAAGTTTGCGAACTAAGAAGGCCAGTGCATGAGTAATGATTTTCATTCCGGGGGTTGAAAAATCAACTTACAGTCAAAAATGCGGCAGGTCGATGCTCCTCGGCCCAGAAGAGAAGGGGCGTATCAAGGATCATACTGTATGGCAAGCTGGGTGACCACAACTGGGTAAGACCGATACCATAGTTCCAGACTTTGCCCTCCGGTACGAGAGTCATACCGAAAATTCGGTCCGATAGCAGAAGCTGGACACGCTCAGACATGTTAGGATTGAAACCCGGGGGATTAACTGAATTGTCAGCGTTTTTACGGCCCCACTCGAATCCACCAACAGTCAAAGAATGAGCAGACAAGGAGACAGAGCCGGGAGTGAACGAGGCGGTAATACAAATCGTCGAGGACCCGAATTCGGGATGATCCGCCATGAGCTTTGCTTGCGTAGTGACATCTGTGGGCGAAAGATGGTTGAGCTCCAACGCTTGGGTTTTGATCCATCCCAGAGGCTCAAGGTCTTTCAACAGGAAGTCGTCTTTGGGGAACTGAGCTGGGAGTTCAACATTGTTGTTGCTTCCGCGCTGAGGTACCCAAGCTATTGCCTTAATCTCCTTAACTTGTTTGTTGTCGAGTGGAGAGGCGCCGTACACGAAAGCTGCGACCTGAGTTCGCAAGTCTGCAGCCGTAATGAAAGCACGCAATACGTTCTTTGGGAGCACATAGGTGTATGAAGCGGCATCGTCTTTCACGTCGTCGTTGGACACGTAGATATGTTGGAGACGAAGTGGCAAATGAGTTGCAGAGATAGCACGGACACGCCAATCAGATTTACTGCTGAACACTTGTTGTTCATAGCTCGTTGCTATAATATTATAAAGTCATTCAACACAATACACGTGAAGCCAGGGATCCGCTTACTTGTAACTGTCTGAATTGTATCACCATGGACGTTGGTTGTTTGCCTGATATTATTTCAGCTGTTCGTCCGACGTTTACTTCGACAATGACTCACGTTTGAACAGCCGTGACCTGTCCCTGAGCCTCGGTGCCCTTCTCTAGTTCTGCCATTTGCTGACGCTGTACAGACGGTGCAACAATTTCTTGTCCAAGAATAATGTCACGGATTTCACTGGCCGTCAATGACGCAATGTTGACGCTGTTACGCTTGCCAAAGTCCTTTTGATCGATAGGATAAGATATTGAAAGAAGAATAACCAAGCTAGTAATGATGTCACTCACAGCCAAAATAAGGTCCTTCATGGCAACTTCAACCTTGATCCATTCATCATCGGTCAGAGTTGGCCAAACAAAATGAGGCTCAGTTATAGTAGACTTGTCGGGGTGGAGAATAATTTTCGCCTTCTCATTATTGACGTGTAGTCCACGCAACAAGAGAATAAGACGTGAAAAAGCAGTGTAGCTAGAAATGGATTTCAACCAGTCATCTGTTCAAGATGTAAGATCAATATCGCCAAAGAGAAGTGGAACGTACCATATAGACTGAAGAGCACCATTTGGGGTTGTGTGGCGCGCTGGAAATTTCTTGCTCAGGACTTAAGGTTCTCGAAATCAACCCGAAAGCTTACTAGGATCAGATCACCGAACTTCTCCATTTTCATACATGCTTGGAACGGAAGCTGCAGCTCGCTACCCTTTATAACAATGTTGGGGAAATCCAACAAGTGTACCTCAAGGGGATCTGGGAAGCCAAATTAAGCGTGATCCAAAGCAGAGTAAACCTTCTGTGCTGTGTGCTTACCCAACATTCCCTTACGAGTGACAATCACTTGCTTGGGCTGTTCCTCAACAGGCAAAGAACGAACTAAGGCAGCAACTTCTTCGGCTGTTTTCCATTTTGCAAGCTGTCCTAAACGCTTCTGACCAGCCCAGACGCTGGTGTGGATGATTTTCAAGAATAGTTGCCCAGACCGCGGATTGAAAATGAAAATAGCACCATCTGGGAAGCAAGTTACATCATTGGTAATAAAAAAGAGAACAAATTGCTCACTGATTGGTTTAGTCGTCAAGTTACCCTCGAAAGTCTTGTGGATCGTGACACGATACACGTTTGTGTCATCAACAAACCCTATGTAGGGTGAGTCGCGCATCATCAGTTGAGTCCGACGCACGCACAGATGATTTGGTTTGAAAAGAGTTCCGAGTAGTTCTGACTGTTCAAATATGGCTCCGTTGGTTCTGAAGAGTACAACTGAAGACCTTTGCGGATTCGTTCACGCAAGACATGACAGGCCGGATTCGCTTTCATGATCTTAGCCATGGCCTGCTGAACGAGAGGCTTCATGCCAGGGAACCAATTGCCGTATGCCGACCATAGATTATACGCCAGGTCCATGCCGATCATGACTCCAGTAGGTGATGGATAAATGCTCATCGAGTCCGACACCTGAACAATACGTAATCCAGAAGCCAAAAATCCGAAATCATAATCACTCACGTAGTCGAGGAATTTTGCACGTGTATACCGCTCGATATCATGTGAATCAAAATCACCCCATCTGAGTTGTACATCGATCCAGTACTTATTACTTGTGGTGCCGTCCAGGACGTCTTTGTTCTATAACAAGAAATGAACTTCGCAAAATCTTGGGGACGGATAGAGACTTACATCCGTCACAAGGGATGGACGGGTGATATTCCATTTGTATGCAGAAAATAGCAAGATGTCGGCGCAAGACGAATTCATCTTATAACTTTTTCGGGGATGAATCGTTTCCTTTTGAACGGTCTCGATTTGCAGCGGTTCCAGTTCCTGATCGAACACTTGACACAAGTCCATAACCACACTCTCATGAACTACAGAACATTATTAGAGTAAAGCACTCATAAACGTAACGGAACCCACTCTTCTGCCACAAGTGGGCACGGAAGATCTGAATTAAACTGATTTTGAGTGTAGGAATCTTCCCATGCATGAAGATGCCAGTCAAATCAAGTTGAACTTGGAATCCAACATAAACGTTCGCGCGGTTGATAGTCGGGCTCCACCACAAAGTGAAACGACGGTTAGGAATTTGATTCAAACCGGATCGCTGGGCATTAGTGAGCTTCTTGTATCGCATGGACTCCTCAAATCCGGACGCTTTTTCCCAGAAGAGGCCCTCCCATGTTGGGAAATAAGTACCCTTGAACAATGTATGCTCAAGAATCCCTTCTACACCGCCAAGGGCGGCGATGACATCAACCCGATAATTGTTAAGTTGCCACAGCTTTCCATCGTGTCTTTGGGAGGTCCACCAGAAGGGATTGCTGTGGAAGTTTAGCCAAAAGAAATCAGTGAAGGGTGGCCAACTCACTGCTTCAACAGTTGGTATTGCTTCCAGTCAGTGCGTACACGCCAACCACGATCATATGCCAAACTTGAAAAAAAAAAAACATCAGCACTAAGAGATGACACTATAGTCATTAACTTACGTGTGCCGATCCTTTTGGAATAGCGTGTTGATTCGAGGGATTCCTCTGTCCCAGCTATCTTCAAGATCCTCAAGGGTCAGCCGGCGGTTCTGTGCGTTTGCCTCCTTTCGTTTCATTGAGTATTCTGACCAAACACGCGCAGAGTCTAAAAACTCCGCTTCCCATGGCTGAAGGTAGCGGTACAAGTTGGGGATGAGTTGGTCTTCTTCATGGGACATGCCAGCACGGAAGTGCGTGACCCCAACGTCAGTCTGTTTCGACCAACGAAGATCACTCTGAGGAATCAGAACATGACCCATGGACAACATTCCAAGACCCCCCAGTTCTTTGGGTGTATAAAATACGACTGGGGGAAAACGTGAGGGCATTTTACTATTCAGGCCGATTTTGACCCGCGTTTGAATCTTGTTCTCGGCCTTCACTAATGCATCAAGCAACTCGTTCGTATGTATAACTGCTTCGCGATAGTAGGTCATGAGACCGATGAGGGCGGTGTTCCATTTATTGACGATTTTGGAGAATGTCGTTGATCCTGAACTCATCAGAACCTGTCGGACGCGATTGTTAAACTGCTGGACGCCTACAAGGAAGCCACCTCAGTATCCCAGAGAAAAGCCAACAACGAAACATCATACCTTCATCTGATACTCGGAGGAAAGCTTGTGCGGTACGTTCCTTGGTCTGCTCATTTGTGAGGTTCCAGACGGCATCTTTCAACGAAAACTGTTCCCCGCCCATCGTTCTAATCTTTGGTAGTATGCGGACCTCGAATCCGCACATAGAGAACAATAGTTGGGGATTATTTTGAGAATACACGCTGACAAATGTATCTTCCCATTCGATAGTCGTCAAGGATCGGGGTAGGCTTTGCTTCACGTTCCAAAAGACAGCCCTGCCGAGGTTCACGTCGTGTTTGATGAGCCTCATTCGACAGTCGCGCGGCCAACAACGTTTATTGTTATAGCCAATGACGTTATTGTTCGTTGGATCTGGGTTAGCGCTCAAGTAACGTTGAATGAGATCTCGAGCCTCATCGGCGGTGAAACGGAAAAGAATGTGAAGCCTGTCGACGTAACGGGAATATAGTCGAATTGGATGTCGCGTTTCGGTCGCAGAGTCACGATACTGCAAGAAGTTGTTGGGCATCTGCGGCGGTCCAGCCATCTCGCTGGCCCGTTGCAGTCCAAGGATCAGAAGATCAAGCACAAGACCATAGTATTGGAAAACGAAGGCAGAGAATTGGAGGCCACGTATGAGACCGTATGCATTTGTATGTGCCATATCCTTGTATGTCAGCACTAGATAGAAATATCAACACCAATCGCGACGGCGTATTTGGGGAGCCTACCCGTGTTGTTTTTGGCAGTTATATAATCTGCCAAGTTATGGTCCAAGATCAGGCGAAGAAGACGGTTAAGAAGAGTCAAATCGATCTTCTCGTACACCTTCGAAAACACTGTTTCCATCATAACATTGCACTCGCCCTCGCTAGTTTCCCAAATGTCAGTCAGGTTGTTGATGCCTTGGCACCACTTGTACACCAAAAGAGGTGGTGGCTCAGTATCAGCGGGCTTGATCCAGGCAGGGAATAATCCTCTCTTGTCCGCTTCGAAAAATAAAAATTGATCGAGGTACTGGAGCAATGGTTTGTCAACCACTCAACGCAAATTACAGACATACTTACGGCATCTGTAATTTTCTCGACAGGTTCAATGTCGTAGCAGGGGATCAGTTTGTCGTAGGTGTCGAAAAACTCTATTCCCGCCTCTTTGAAGGCGCGTTGTGTAAGGAGGAGTCGTTTGATCCGTGACAAACCTAATGTCGATTAGGACATCTTACCGGAAAGATTAGCACACGACTTACATTCGTGAGGGTTGTCATATGCTTGTTCAATAAGTGCAAGCTCTTCACGTTGTGACTGATTAAGTCGCCCTTTGACAGAATAAGCTTCCTTCAGTTTCTCGAGGGCTAATACCAAAAGTTTCGTATCGTGCTTATACGATAAGGGTCTGCATCCGTCATGAGAGGCAACCGAAACCGGAAAGGATCCGAATCGACTCACGGGAATGGAATGGGGGCAAACTTGCGGCTCTCTAGCCAATGAACTGTCGCAGTATAAATGGCAACAGCCTCTTCTGCACTAATATAAGGACCATCCTTGAGATAACCGTGTTGTCGTTCTTGTTCGGCTTTGAGGTAGAGGCCTGATAGACTGTTAGAAGTAGCAACAACATGGCACAATGTAACACTAACGGGTCAGACGACCCAAATTCTTCTTCACAACCGCCTTATCGACTGTAGCACCACGCCGTATGCGCTCCCGATTGTAATGGGCGACACTTGAAATCATGGATTAGTCAAGTCATTCACAACCCGGACAAACAAGACCTACGAGCACCACCAGTCGGCTTTGCTCTTAATATACCGGAGAATGATATTCTCGATAGCGGTTGGCATTCCTGGGACCTTCCAAGGAATGTTCGCCTTCCAACATCGCCAAGCCTCGGACAAATGCTGCAGAATTGTTTTGGCCTTGTTCTGCTTGATGGACTCCGGCATCATGTCCAAAATATCATGCATCACAGCTGCACGGAGTTCAAGGTCATAGTGTGACTCTACCCGCTGTTTCGTTACAGTTTTTGCGATGCCTTTGCTATTACGACCCTCGAATTGGCGAGCAAGAAGATTTCCGAGCCAACGCTCCAGAAGGGGAACAATCCCACGCATGAAGAAGAGCCAAACTCTCCAACCGGGTGCCCAGAAACCACATCCCGGACCTTTACCGACAGGACCCGTGTTAAAACGATAGTAGATCAAATGCTTCAGATCCTTAGTCATGCGTACTTGCCGCATCAACTAAAACATATTAGCCAACTATGACATAGCAAAATTGTTACCACCGACTTTGTACTTGTAGCGGTACATCCCGGTAAGTGCACCGATATGAGCAAAAATATACTGCAAAGCATCAGCGAGTTGAAAGGCATCGACATTGCCAAGCCGAAATTGAACATGGGCATCAACAACGAGTTTGGTGAGCCTCAAGATTTCGCGACACAAGTGGAAAGCATTCCCGAAGCGAGATTTCTTTCGTTCTTTGGTCGTAAGTGTCTTGACGGGCTTCAGGTTCATGTTATAGTCGAGGTGAAGGTAGTTGAGGTTCTATAATACGAATATTACACATGTGCGGCATCACACAGAGAAAAGTGGCCTACCTTGCGGTGAATTAGTAGATTGAGCATGTTATAACCTTGTCTGCAAACTTGCAAGCCAGCTTCTACCCAATCAAGCCTTGTTGTCTGAAAAAATTTCGTGGCCTTCAGCTGGCGGAATAAATTCTTCTTCGTCATGGCCTTCTCCGGACGGCTCTTCAATTCATTCAAGACGTAACACTTGAGCAGCTTTTGGTATGAAACGCGAACTTTCACAGGCTGATTAGGAGGACAGTGCTCAAGATACCAGTTCTTAACCAACGGGACGTCTTGTGCACGTCTCATACGGCCAGAACGACGGTTGTATGGATCGGGAGCCCACCATAAAGCAATAGCGTCTGCTGTAAGATCATTTTCCAGAGGTTTTTCTTCCAAGAATGGTTCTACGTCTTCCGGAAGCTCAAAGTCATCCTCATCGGCGCCATTTGGGCCAAATATTTTATCCTCCTGAGAGACAAACGGTGCATTCTTGGGCATTGCCCCGCGTAAGCTGATGGGGTTGATAAGAGGATCGAAGTAGAATGCAGGTAAGTCGGGATCATCCGTCCGAATGTAGACGTTCTTGGGTACATGGTACGGGGACAGGTGAACCGACCGGGGTAAAGAGTTGTACAAGTGTGGAAACGCAACTTTGTATTCGGTACGAATTTGATTTCGAATGATCACTTTACCAATGTCGTTGAACTCGTTCCAATCCTCGTCAAACGTATCCATATCACGGTAAAGAGGCTCGAATTTGGGACCTCCAGGAATAGCCATGTTGAGGGCCTTGGCTGTGAAAAACGACTTTTTGTCAAACAGATAACTCGAATTACTATCTGGACGGTCCGATAGCAAAGTGCGTCCAAGTCGATAAAGGTTTGCCATGACAGGGAGAGTGAGTGCCCAATAGCGATACGAGGAACCGTTGACGGCAGGAGTATCAACCAGTGGTCTGGGATCATAAAACCAGTCGATAATTGCAGAATCTTCATCGGGATCTAACTCGAGTTGAATTGCTTCCAAGGGCTCGACGTCCAGGACGTTGTCACCATAGTCAAGTGGGGGTTCTTCATCGTCAAATGGAGGGAAGCGCATACGCTTGAAATGTCTACGATCACGTTTCTCACGACGCATTGCGAGCCACATGGTACTCCACTGCGCATGATAGACGGGTTCGATGACGCGAGGCATCTCGTTCACAAATGTGATAGCACCAGTGATGTGATAAAGAACAGGGACTTCGCGAACTTGCTCCCAAGGATAGGGAATGTTTTCAAGAAGTTTCATGACAGCATGTGGCACGTACTTGAGTGCGCCAAGATGGACACGTTTGTCGTTGCGGAACTTTCTGTTACTCATGTCACCGTGATCCTTTATGATTTTACGGACGTGTTCGGGAGGCAGATCCTGTACGACACACGTTAGACGGGAACGAGAGCGAGGATGATTGGACACACCTGCTTGCCCATGTCGACGTATCCCCCTTTGCGTTTCTCGCCATAGCGCTTCTTTTGCATCGAAACCCATTTTTGAGACTTTTGTGCGAGTATCTCGGAGGGCATTCTGGAGGAGACCTGCTGGCTAAACCCCGGTGGTGGTGGCATTCCCGGTGGTGGGGGCGGCATGCCCGGTGGTGGATGAACAAACGACATGCTCATCGTCGACGTTGAAAGCAGTGGTGGAGAGAAAGTCGCGTCTGCTAACCTAAGCTATGAAATGGGTCTAATTTTCAAGTTCCGACCGACTGACCTCTCATTTCCCACTAGCTATTCACCCAGTTTGTGCCTTTGGCACAGGAGGGAGAGAAAGTGTAAATGTAGTGAGGAAAATGCTTTGCAGTGTCTGATTTAGTTTCATATGTAGTACTTCATTTAATATCATAGCTTTTCACCCATTTTATACTATATTTTATACCATTGACACAAAAGAAGGGATAATATCTTATTTATCTTCATATGTGATACTTTATTCAATATCATAAATTGTACCAGGACCAACAATATATATATGTATACAATCAAAGCTGCAAGTTTCTAAACACTTCAGTCCAAACTACATTCATTGCCTTGGCATCTCTTCTATCTCTTCTATCTCTTCTATTCTCCTCATTATTGCCAAACACAATATTGATGTTTCTGGGATGGGTACAGCGTGAGAGTGCAACATACAATTGACCATGAGAAAACACAGGAGTGCTGAGATTAAGCCCAACATGCTTTACAGTTTGACCTTGAGATTTATTGATGGTCATTGCATATGCCAGATGCACAGGAAATTGAAATCTTCTAAAAGGCACAGGGGAGTCCTCTAGTCCAGAGTCCAATGCTATCCTGGGAATTAGCACCACATTGTTGTCATCTTCTCCAGTCAAAACACGACATTCTAGCACTCTTGGAGTTGATCTAATTAGTCTCAGCCTGGTTCCATTGTAAAGCCCATGAATAGGATCCAGATTTCTTAGTAACATCAGAGGTACACCATTCTTCAACTCCAGCTTGTGAAGGGGAAATCCAGATGGATTCAGAGAATTGAGCACCTCTGGCTGAACATAGTCATACTCTGGATCAGTCACAGAGTCTACACTGGTGTAGGTTGCTCTCTCCTGAGGCTGTACAGAGTTTAAGATGCTGGCATTAATATCATGAGCTTGAGCATTCCTAGGATTTAGGATGGTTCTATCCAAGAAATACTGGTCAGGCAGGTGCTGGTCTCCATTGAGCAGTTGAGAGTAGACAGCTTGAATGACATCTTCACACTTCATGTGTTCAGGAAGTTCCACCTCACCATCTGTTACACCAATCTGAAGGAGTTGTT